>BBXU01001468.1:0-15775 GCA_001598975.1 Parachlorella kessleri | reverse complement strand
GGGTCGCCTTCTGCTGACCAGCACTTCAACCAGACAGCACTTCCACCAGCGCATGACCTGCTCTTGCATGCGCCACAGACCTAGCCGCCAACTTCAGTGACAAACAGCCCAAGCTCTTCCACGCTGACACCCTACCTGGACTGAACGAGGAGCGTCTCCAGGGGGTCGGCAGAGCTCATGGCCTGGCTGAGTACTCGCTTGGCCTCGGCAATGTACCCGCCTCCGCCGGATGCGCCCTCGCTGTCCAGCCGCTGCCGCGCGGCGCGGCGCTGCCGCAGGCACTCCAGCGGCGGCACCGAGTTCTGGGGGTCCGTCATCATCACGCTCTGCTGCCCAGGCACAGTCGCCGGGTGGTGCAGCTTGGTGGTAGTGGCCTGCGCCGCCTTGCCGCGGCGGTCAAAGCCTCCGCTGCCCGCCGGAGGTGCTTGGGTGCTGCCGCCGCCGCCGTCGCGGTTCCCCAGACGCTCGACGTCCCTGCCTGCGCCCTCAACCAGGCCTGACCCTGCCACGGCCGCAGAGGCACGCGGCTGCACGCAAGAGGCGCTGTCGCCTGGCGAGGGCTGCCGCTGCTGCGCCAGCACGCCAAGCGCGTCCGGACCGTGGCGCTGGTGCGACCGCGGAGAGGTCCCGCCTCCCCGGGAGGGTCTCCTGCCTGCCATCGCTGCTGCCCCGCCTGCCGACGAGCCGCCGCGTGTGCCACCATAGGGCGAGGCGGGTGGGGTGGAGGGGGGCACAGCAGGCTCGGGGGGCCACAGCGCATGGGCGCCAAACGTGTCGTGCAGCTCGGGACTCAGCCACAGGTCCTGGGGGGTGCCCACCACGGGGCCTACCAGCCCCTCGCTGCGGCGCTTGCTGTTAAAGGATGCCTCCCCCAGAGCGCCGGAGGCGGTGTCTACCACGCTACTGGCAAATGCGGAGGCGGAGGGGCCCAGCCCCAAGGCTGCCTGGGACGCTGCTGCCGCGGCTGTTGGCGATGTCACTCCCATAAAGTCATTGGGCGAGAGGTCGGCCAGCATGTTGGTGCTGGCCGCATGGAGCATGCCACGTGGCAGCGCCTTGTCCACCTCAGCAAAGGCGCTGGCGGCGGCGGGGGTATCTGCGGGGGTATCTTCCCCGGCGGCGGCGCCGGCGGGCAGCTGACCTGGCAGCTGCGACCGCTGCTGGGGGGTCAGGAAGGACACGGCGCTGGCGAGGCTGCCGTTGGAGCGGGCATGGGCCTGGCTGGGCAATAGCGCGGAGGCCGCGGTCAGGAGCCCGCCGCTGCGCCTGCACACACGGAGTGCCTGACAGCCACTTGTCGGTTCCCTGGCCACACAGAAAGCCCTTGGCCTGCACAGTCGCTGCAGCGACAGCGAGCGAGGTGCCTGGCTAGTGGCCTGGGGGAGGGCCGGAGCACAACAGCACAAACCCTATCACAAGCAGCAACGAGTGTGATCACTACCTGCCGGCTAGCAAAAGGATAACCCCAGGCAGGAGGCCGCCCTCAGGCTGCTGCACGCCTCTGCATGCTTATGCTGGTTGGTGGATGGGAAACCCCGCGCCACACAATCGCCCAGTCACGCCCCACTTGGTGACCCCCGGCTACTGCGCTTACCATGCTCGCCACCTCCTGCCGCTCCCACGACACAGCCCTTTCTGGGCAAGCAACGTTCCACCCCGCAGCTTACCACATCACTATGGCTGGTCGGCCGGGCTTGCACCCTCTCTACATCTTTATACCACATTACACCGCCCCATCACCCCGCCCACCTGCCGCCCCGCGACGTGCGGCTGCTGTTGCTGTCCAGGCTCAGCCGGCTGTCCTTGGCCTGCCCCGGCCTGCCAGGGGGGCCCAGCAGCTCGGGCAGCTCCATGCTGGGCCGCCGCTGCACCATGACCACGGCCGGGGGGCCCTGGTTCAGCAGCAGGTCGATGCTGCTGCGGTCTGCAAACGGGCCACACACGCATTGGGCGGTGAGCGGCAGCTTTTCACGGCCGCCAAGCTCCGGTCACAGCTGCACCTGGACGAGTGCCGTGGGGGTGGGCACTGGGGAGGGGCGGGAGGGGGAGGAAGGGGGAGGGGGGCGACAGCGCTCACCAAAACTGCCCACAAAGCCTTCTCTAATCCGCCCCAGCATGCTGGGCACAGACGGGTGCTGGGAAGAAACCCCCTCTGACTACGGTGATTCAGGGTCGGCTAATAGGCTGGAGTTAAGCAGCGCAACACTCAACTCTCACGCAGGGGCGCGGGCATTGAGCAGCCCCTGCAGCTACCGGGGGCACCAAGCAAGTGACAGCACAACAAGCACGCACGGCTAGGCACGAGCTAGGCGCGCAGCACGCACAGCACGCACAGCGTAGCATGCACCACGTCACCCCGCAGTACATGCACTCCACCCAGGGCGAGATTTAGCAGTGCCCGCACTCACGCAGGCGAGAGGCGGCATGAATGGCATCTTCCAGGCTCGCCTGGGCCGCCTGGCTCAGGGAGTGGCACGGCCTGTCCTCCATGATGTGACAGCCGTAAGTACCTGCACACATAGGCACCCCTCCCTGTGAGGCACTAGCCGCTTGGGCTGCCCTCCACACGTTGGTAGTGATGATTGGTCTGTCACACACAGACTCCTGGGCAGCTGCAATCATGTGGCTCTTCTTTCACCGGCCTTTCGACAAGTAACCCTCTTGGCGTCCCTGCCCTGCCAGGGATAGAGAATGTTGGGGCCCCTTAAGCCTGCCCTGCATCGGAATAGTACGCACAGCTGGCTGGCTGGCGCTGGTGACCGACAAGCTCGCCTCCCCAACACCTTTTTGAGCATAATAAGTGACTTTCCATATACCCCTTCTTCCACACATAAGTGGGGGTGACGTACCTGCTGGACACACAAGCCTTAGCCCCTGCTGCTGGCAGGCAGACGCATAGCCAGAGCAATATACCCGACATACCAGCCAGCACAACTTCACACAAAGCAGCCAGGCCTCCAGCTGTGCACGAGCACATCGCCAGTGGTTGTCTGACGTCAAGGCGGCGAGGATCGTCGACCTACCATGGACTTCCATAGTCAGCTTGTGCTCCGGCGGCTCCGGGCCAACTGATGCGCTGGGGGTGCTAGTCACCGGCGAGTAGCCCGGCGGCGACGCAAGGGTGGAGGCCACGCTCCGGGAACCCCCGCTCAGCTGGCCCTGCCCCTGCTGCCCCTGCTGCTGCTGTGCCTTGAACAGTTCCAGGAGAGCCGCGGTGGAGTGGGTGGTTTTGGAGACGTTTATTGTGCCGGGAAGGCTGTTCGGTCCAGCACCAGCAGCCTGAGCTCCGTAGGTCAAGAACGGCTGCTGCTGCTCCGGCACCTGCTCATGCTCGTAAGGCAGGCTGGGGTGCGGGCCGCCATTTCCGGCGCTCCCATTTGTGCCCACCCCAGCAGCGCGGCTAGTCGCTCCTGCTGCTGCTGCTGCAAGACGGCTGGCAGCAAAGAACGGCGACTTGGGTGGTGACCGTGCCAACCTCTCCCTCTGCTGTGCCTGCTGCTGCTCCTGACCACTGCCGTGTCCCTCTTGCTGCTCCGCCTCTCGCTCCCGCCGCTGCGGCTGAGATATCTGCCCCTCGATGATTGCCGGCAGGCCAAATGCACCCGACCCTGCCCGGCTAGGCCCCCGGCTGGTAGCCCGGCTCGACCCTGCCACGCTGGCCGCTGCAGACTCGCCGTCAGTCTCCCTGGCAAGCATGCCCCCTGTCGGGCAGCTGCTGGCCCCCGCCCAAAGGTCGGCCGCAACCTCTGCTGCCGCCGAAGGGACGGCCCGGGGCAGGCCGGGGCCGCCTCGCCCGCCGGCGGGGGCGCCCTCCACGGCGCTCCGCGCCGCTGCGCGCAGCACCGCCAAAGCGGCGATGCTAGACTTGAGCGACGACGAGCGGGACGGGACGCTTTGACCGCAAGACGCCGGCGCTGGCCTCGTGGCAGTGCAGAAGTCCCCCAAAGACCCCGTTGCCTCCCCAGGATGCAGCTGCTCCTCTCCCACCTCAGGCGCCTGCCGCTGCACATCGCCTCCGTACAGCCCACTGTTGTTGCTCTTGCCGCTGCCACTACCCAGGAACCCCGCACCAGGCACTTCCGCTGGCAAGGAGCCAGCCCGGGCGGCGGTGCCCACAGCGGCCGCTCCACCAAGCAGCATAAGCTCGCCCGCTCGCGCGCAGCTGCACGCAGGCTGCTGCAGCATCAGCCGGCGGGCCGCCGGCAGCGTCCGGCCGCCGCCGCAGTCCGTGCTGCTGCGCGCGCTGCGGGTGCACCCGCAGCTGCCATAGCACGGGCAGCAGGGTCCCTCCAGGTCCAGGCTGGACCGCGCGCTGCAGCTGGGTGCTGACGTGGCATCAAACTCCCTCTCCATCAGCGCGCCTACCGAGGAGCAGCTGGGTGATGGTGGGCGGCCCCCCTCCATGCTGGGGCGGTTGCTGTAGCTGGGGTCGGAGGCGCCGGCCCACCCGCTGTCCAGGATGCTGTCGTGGGATGGTCTCGCCAGCGGCTGCCCTGCTGCCGTCGCCTCCTTGCGCAGCTGCAGGGCAGGGCAGGGCAGGGCAGGGCAGGGCAGGGCAGGGCAGGGAGCTGGTCAGAAGGCTGTCTGCCCACCTTGGTGCAAGCAGCCTCACTGGCTTCGAGCAGCAGCACGTAAGGCATTCGCGGGTTTGGTGCCTCCGGTCTGTGCACACTTGCCTGAAGCACCTTGAGGACTGTGTTTCGTGAGGGCGAGCCTTCCTGGGCCCTACCAGTCAGGGTGCCGCTCCTGGAGCTGCGCGGCGCGTGAGACTGTGAGTGATCTCCCCCGCTGCTCGACTCGAGCTCCAGAGAGTCCGCCTTGACAACTGCAGAGCGCCTGTGGGGCCTTCTGTGGAAGAAGGACAGGGCACCCAGCGTCATGCCAAGAAGCCTGCCACCGATGCTAAGGGTTGCAACTACAATCGTTTATGCTACTGGCAAGGTTTGTGTTCCTGGGCATCCGAAACGCATAAAGCCCGACACGTAAGTAGACTGCCGGACAGGCATGAAAGGCAGTAGCTGCCGGGCCTGTCTTTATGTTAGTTCATTTTTCCCCTACCGGAAGTCTTCCTTGCAATATGGCGTAGACGGGTGGCATACCATGGCAGGGCGGGGCGCTGAAGTGATGACTAACCTCCCCATCAAATGGTTCACCTAGCCCAAGTACACACAAAAAAGAGTAGTTAATTGGCGTATGCATCTCTTCTCTGGGCATTTGCACACCCAGGGCCTCTCCCCCTTTCAGTCTGCCGGCTCTTCCTGACGGTGCTACTTGAATGACGTATAACATGCAAAAGCAACGCAAAGGGGGGGCATCGTAGTTGCACACGTTCGTGCATTGACAGGATCCTCTTGACGGCAGGCAGCTTGGGAGCACAGTGAAAAGCCTGGGTGGCGCCAGGGACATCAAGGCCCCATGGTGGAGGCCACCCACAGTTGCTGTTAAAGAGGGTGGCGTGCATGGTAGACTTCGGATGCATTGCATGTGACAACAGAGGTCCAGACAACATTTAGGCCAGCTGCGTCAGACCAGAGGGTACGGAAGGCTAGCGTTGAACAGACTGTAGATTTAGATGGAAATGCATGTGACAGGAAGGGGTCAGACAGCAGTGTGGCGGGTGCCAGCTGCGTCAAAAAGCAGGCAGAACTAGGGAGGGGAGACAAGCTGCAAGCACACTGGCATTGTAGATTTGTTGCAAGCAAACGCCGGCTTGCAGCTATACAAACTAGTACACAGTGCTATCACAGAACGCCGGCTTGCTGCTATATAAGCCAGTACACAGTGCTATTGCTATGTCCGCACGCTGCAGTATCGAGCGCCTTGCTCCTTCCTTTATGTGTGCCGTCCTTCGACTGCAGGACGCTTCACTCTGGGCTTCCCAGAATTGAACGGCAAGAACTGGGGAGAAATAACAGGCTTTCCAATACCCAACCGACCATGCCATGACACTCAAAAGCGTTGTGGAAACCTCTATGCCCGGGACAGGGTGAGTCCTCTGACTGCTTGTGCCAGGAAGGCGGAGGGGAGGCCTGTATGCTCATGGTGTGTGTCCAGAAAGGAAAGTTCTTATTTGGGAAGGTCCAGGCCGTGTTCCAAGGGACGCCGGCCCTTAGAGCCGTAAGTGAGGCTCGAAGTGCCAGACTGACAAGGGTGTCATGTTGGACGGCAGACCGATGATGCTGGGTGCAAGGTCTCTAGCCCTTGAGTGCTCAAACGAACACTTCGCCACTTTGGAACAAAGGCTCAAGGGTTGCACAAGGAAATCAAGATGGGATGCACGTTACAAGGCAAAGAGGTTAGACAGGCGGGGAGTGGCAGCTACGTCCGTGAGCAAAGCCGAGAGTTGGAAACTGCCGATCAAGCACGAAGGCCATAGACCAGTGTACTGGCGCAGGGATTTGTGCAACCATCACGCAACGCAATTCGCGCTTTGTGCCAGCTGCGCATAGAGGTGCAGCTGCGCCCGAAGTTGCACAGGTATGTACGATTGGGGCCCGAACTATCTTGTTGCAAATTAGAGGACACAAAGTACCTGAGGAGCTCGGGGTTACGACAGGTGGCGTGCAGGCGGTCGGCATATTCCCTGCTCGAAAATTGCTACAGGACGAGGGACAGAAATGCTGAGGAAGCCGACAGCATCACAAGAACTACTCGCATCTGCTATCAATACCGCCGACCACCCCTCCGGTGCCAACGTTGCAAAGACTGTGGACTCGGTCAGTAACATCATGATGGGGTGAGTGGGCAGCTTCCCTCGAGAAAACTACAGTTTGGCTAACGACCACGGCTGTGGTGATAGGTGTCTGTCCCCTGGGCGACTCCCCGTGGACGTCACGAGTGCCCTAGCTGCCTGCTAGACGTATGACCTAGGAGGCCTAACAGGGGTGCATGCCTAAGAGCACAGCTTTGCAGCACTGCTAGCTTGCTTAAGTGGAGGTCACAGCTTTGCTGCTTTTGAAGCGCTACTGTGGAGACCCATTAGGGTCACACAACTCAAACTGAGCCACGTCCAAGGCAGGCAGCTCTGTTGCACAGCCGGCGACCCTCACCCACCGCCGCTTGCCTGGGTGCAGGCAGGACTGGCCTCCAAAGCCGCAGGATGCAGCAGTCGCTGACAGCCTCGAGGCGGGTAGTGGCTATCAGCAGGGCAAGGAAGAGCGACGCCAACCCACATGGGCAGCGGCAGTACAGCGGCGGCTGCCGCCCTGGTGCGAGGCGCGCCCCTGCAGGGCAGCCATCCTAGTGGTGCTGCTGATCAAGCTTTTAGCGGTGCTGTTGGTCGCGACGGGGCCCGAGCTGCTGAAGGGCGCTCGCAACGCTCTCCGCCTTGTCTACTATAGCTCTGACCCCATGCTGTTCGGCAGGTAAGGGTTGGACGGTCTGGGCTGCCTGCTCTTGTCGCCAGGTGTGACAGACATCCTTCCAGTGCACCAGGCTTAGACCAACTCCACAGTCTAGGCTCAATGCTCACCCACTCTCTCTTGGCAAGCCACAGCCTGCATCGACTGCCGTCAGGGTCTGCCATTTAGTGTGGCTTGCTCAGCGCTATGGTGCTGCATGCTGGCAGGAACGATGTTGCCTTCCCAGCACCTCACTGCTGTGTGGGGGCTGCGTGCGCCCAACCCCACACCGGGCGGGTGGCGGTCCTGACCTACATACGGTCCGACAACTACCTGCCGCTCTTGAAGCACCTGGAGTGCAGCTTCAGGAGGAGCAACCCGGTGCGCTGCCGAGCAACCTCGCCACCTGCTGCGCATGGTTCTCTTCCAAGCGACATATCCCCTCCTAGCTGTAACCCAGCGCCGAGCCGCCGGGAGGGCCTGCCTCAGGCGTCACTTTTGTTGGCTGGCTGTCCAACTCGAACCCTGGCGCGTATTTGATGTGGCCTGGGACAGGTGCTACATATGTAATCTGAAGTAGGTGCACTGAAGTCTCGACCTGTGTGAAACTAAGTGGCAACTTTATGGGTAAGAAGTAAGTGGCAATTATATGCAGGGTGTGGAGCTGGGTGTCATGAGTGCACCTGGGGAGCTGGGGGCGGCAACCAAGGAGTGGCTGGAGCACAGGAACCTGACGCTGATAGAGGTGCAGCCCCTGTACTACCCCAACTACCACACACCCAGGTGTGGGCGGGCGGTGGGTGGGTGCTGCGCACGCTGGGCATGCTCTGCTTAGGTGGCGCGTGAGGTGGAGCCCCTGTACAACCCCAACTACCACACACCCAGGTGTGGTGGGCAAGGGCGGGGCGGGGGCAACTGCGTGCTGGGTATGCGGTGCACCGATGGCGTCTGAGGGGGGCTGGGTGCCCTAATGGCCTTTACGGCCAACTGCATTTCACGGCCAGCCCGCCTTGGCCTCTTGCTGGGCATATGCACGGCACAGCAAAGATGAGGGGTCGGGGCTTGAGGGCTTCCAACGTCACTCCACGTTGCACCAACCTTTCGGCGGGCCTCCCAGGATGCCCTGCCAACCGCTTCTGAGATGCCTGCCAACCCATTTGCAACGTGCAACATTGCGTGTGGACCTGGCAGTGCACGCTCCAGGCCACTGCGGTTCCCCAGGCACCACCCTGCCACCTGCGTTTGCAAGCCCCGGGCCCCTGCCGCTCCTAGGGCACGGCTTTTGTGACCATGCCTGCTACGGCATGCTGGGCCACACACGCCGTGCCAACCTCCACAGTGTCCCCACTCGCTGTTGGAACCAACTATCGCCTGTCGCAGGTATGGCCAGAACTGGCTCAAGCTGCGGGCGCTGAGCCTGATGCAGTACGACGCCGTCCTGCTGATAGATAGCGACACTGTGGTGCTGGGCGATGTGCGGCCGGTGTTCTCGCTACCGGTGGAGTTTGCGGCGGTGTGGGATCAGAACAAGTGGCTGGGCAGGTGGGTGGCGCTGCTTGCATGGCGCCTGACCTGACCAGTAGTGGTACTAGTAATACTAGTACTACCTGAGTAGCAGTAGGTGCATGAGGTCTCACTGCCTCATGAGCGTGCGTCCGCTTTGCAATGAGTTGCCTGCGGTGGTGGGTGCCTTGCTGTGGTTCCCTGGAGATGCTCTCAGGCTTGCCCCTAGGCTGCCCCCAAGCACCGACAGCTGCATGCATGCTGCTCGCTGTGTGAGGCCTCTCCAGGCTCGCCTGTAGCGTGCATGATGGACGAGCGGAACCAGCTGCTGAGTACAGTGGTGATGAGCAGAGGTGTCATGGACAACAGCCCAGCTGACAGCTGCATGTAAGCTGTGCATGATGTGCATGCAGGGTCCCTCAGCTGGCCACCTGGGCGCGGCTTCAACCTGCTTCACGCACAGCTGGCTCGAAGGGCACCTGAGCTCCGCTGCCTGCGCTGTGCTGCCTGCAGGTACAACACGCGGCTACCAGGCGGCATTAATGGTGGCGTGCTCCTCCTGCGGCCCTGCCCAGCCATGCTGCTGCACATGGTGGAGCTCTTGGACACTCAACCCAAGCTGCGCTTCTCACATGGCGCCGCCGAGCAAGACTTCTTCACCTGGTGAGGGCTCTTGTTGTGACCACGTGGTGAGGGCTCTTGCTGTGGTGCAGACAGCGCGCAGCCAGCAGGCAGAGGGGTTGGCCATGCAACGATGCAGGCTTGTTGCAGGGCCAACCCGTCTGCCTGCTGGCTGAACATCAGTCCGCGACCCTCTCCACCCCTCTACTTGAGGCACAGTGTTCCGGCCACCAGCTAAGCACCGCTTGTGCTCCCTGCCACCTGTACCGCCCCGCAGGTACTACCCCGCGCAGGTGTCACCCCCTCCATTGGCATTCAGCCGCCTGCAGACTCACAACACCGTCGCCAGCGCCGACTGGCAGGAACGCCCACCAAAGCATGACTATGGTGTGTGGGCCCCGCTGCTTGTAGGTACTACCGGTACACGGGCATGATGCTTCCAGTGGAATACAACACCATGGCCAGCGACTCGCTGGCGGGTAATCTGACCATCGGCGGCCGCCCCCCCGTGGTGGTGCACTTCACGCAGCACAAGCCGTTTGGTGGGGCGGTGCCGGGGAGGCCGGGCCACAACTTCCTGTGTTCGGCGGAGGAGATGCAGCTCAGATGAGGGCAAGGTGGAGTGTGCAGAGGTGATCGCTGCTTCCTACAGCACAATCCTGCGGCGGCGGGTAGTTCGGTATGCGAAGACGGAAACCGGGGGTTTCTGGTGAGGAGTTGCAGTGGCGGTTGTCCTAGGCGGTGGGTGCAAGGTGGAATGGCTCGGTCACTGCCTCGCCGTAGTTGAGAGCACTAGCTTACCGCCTTGTTGTGGTCAGGGGTACTAGCTGACCTGATGGCATCCAGTGAGGATGCCAGGGGTGATGGCATCCAGTGAGGATGCCAGGGGTCGTTGTGGTGACGCCGGCAGTTCCCCTGAGAAGCAGGGTCTGCGACCAGAAGAGTGTAGTCACTCCGGATACAGTTGCATGCGCGCACGCTCCTGATTGCTTAATAAGCCCGCATCTAGCTAGGTTGAGGGATGTTGTTGCATGATGTTGTAGGTAGGCGACTGAGCTTGCACATGCCGCACTGCTTATGCTATGTACTTGGCGCTCAGCGCACTTGTATCAGACCTTGAACCTGCTGTGCTCGGACTAGGTACTCCCCTTAGTAAGACATGAGCCAACCAATGATGTCCAGTCGCTTCTGAGAAGTGTTGAATGGCCTTCTCCATCAACTTGTGCTCACTTTTGAGTCTTTAAGGAGTTGTGTTCCTGTCTTGGTTTTGTATCTGTTGCACATATGCCTAGGGGTTCAAACAAACAAATGGGTGTCGGTGGCTTCTTCACCAAAGTTGCTGCAGGGACTACTGTCATTGCTGTCTTACATTCAACTTGCCTTGCTATTCATTGCTTTCTGTTCGTGTAGTTTTCCCTTCGTGACTAGGGTCCTCAGAGTCTTCGGGTTTTCAGCTGGCCCCTGATTCAAGGCACATCTCTTCGGCTGAAGTACACTGCCATGAGAGGACTTCACATATCTAAGGGGAGGTGGGAGGGCGGTGTAGCGTAGGTTGTGTACGGGCAGGCTTAAGTGTCTGCAATCCCACTTGCACTTGCCTTGCATGATCACATGCCGTCCATCATGGCCAGTATTCGCTACCTTGGCTGCCAGTTAGCATGTGGGACAGAGGGATGTAGCCTGCCCTTGTTGGTGACCCTCACGCCTGGACTCGAGAGAAGCGCTTCCCGGCTCCAAGCTTGGCCCCTGGATGGTTTGGAGAGGTCCTGGTGGTGGTGGGACAGTGGCGTGGCGGACATCTTGCTGAAGCCCCTGGTGCGCCCCTCCCGCTATGCCCCTGAGGTGTGTGTGGGGAGCTCCTTGGTGGCTGGGTGGACCTCGGAAACTGCGCTGGGTTGAGCTTACATCTACCGTAGGGGTACAGGATGTGCCCAAGCCAACGTCAGGTTGGCCTCCAAGGCGGCCTCCAATACCTCTAGAGACCACTGAGACTCACACGGCGTAGGGGTCTCCGAGGTACCTTGCAAGGGGTAGCCCCTCTCA
Source organism: Parachlorella kessleri (assembly GCA_001598975.1). Classification (NCBI taxonomy): domain Eukaryota; kingdom Viridiplantae; phylum Chlorophyta; class Trebouxiophyceae; order Chlorellales; family Chlorellaceae; genus Parachlorella; species Parachlorella kessleri. The sequence goes on along the minus strand of BBXU01001468.1, from coordinate 4,268 downwards.
AGTGCTAGCACCTTGTACTACATAGTATGCATGCCGGCCCACTGGCAGGCCTGCTGGGCCCCAACCTTTGGGAAAGGCTTAGAATAGTCTCTATAAGGCTAGTGGCGCCGAGAAACATGGTATGTGTAAACTGGTCCACCAAATGGTGTTTTCCATCTGCCAAGTCAGCTGCTGACTCATCACCTTGCGCCACGATCGCGCTTCCTCCAGGCCACCATCACACAGGCTACACCTAAGCTATAAATGGATTTCACAACAGTGAAGATGCACAGCGGGGCAAGGACGGCAGCCAGGCCTACAGTGGTTTGGCGTTGGTCGCCTCGAACTCGAGGGCTGCCACACAGAGCCCATACAAAGCCGTCCAAGGTGCGCATCATGGTGGCGTGCACCACTGCCGTTATGTCCAAGGCGTTCTCTAAAGGTTCCTCCTGAGGCTAGCCACCCTTGCCATGGCCGCGGCTGTAATATCAGCAGGGTGCTGCTCGGCAACTGCAAGGCATGATATCCCCCATATAACGCTCTCTAGCCACCTGGCATGACTCACCAGGCTGCATCTGCCGCGCCGACCCCCCCCCCCCCCCCAACCCCACGCACCGACTCACAAACAAGTTTTACTGCATATGCAGGCCTCTCAGAACCAAGCGCAAGATGTCGCAACGAACGGTGACCGAGAACTAGACAGGTTTGACTCCCCTCAGTCGTTCAAATCCATCCAGCAATCCGAGGGCGACCCTGGGACCGCGCCGCACGTGCCTCCAGCAGACGTGCCGCCCCAGGGCGGATTGCAGGGGGCTGGGCCCGCAGGGGTGCCTGTGACCGCTGGCACAGAATTCACCAGCCAGGACCTGAAGGAGGGTCAAGGCGGCTCTGGGCCAGTCTGGGAAGTGGCAGGGGCGGAGGAGGCGGGTGGGATGGGCCAGCCGCAGCCTGCAAGGTACGGGCTCTGTCAGTTCAGGCTGCCAAGGCGGAAAGTAGTTCTGGGGGGCGACGTGAGTGGCACCTTGCCTTCTGAAGCGGTGCTGAGAGCGGTGTCGGCTAAGGCGCTGTGGCCAGCAAGTGTGGCAGGCGTGCCTTGTGGGACTCAGCGGCCATCAGGCTTATGGTAGCACTGGGTGAGAAAAGGCCAGCAGCTGCCACATGTCCTGGCATTGTATGCAGCCCAGAAGCTGTGCGCTGCCACAGCAGTCAGCGCGTTTCCCCTTCTTGCTCTCACGTACTGCAGCGAGGCGCCTGCAAGCGTTGGAGAGAGGCTCAAGAGCTTTGAGGGCAGCGGGGGGACCCTGGATGCAATCACGGAGGAACACAGGCCGCACCCGTACCACGGGCAGGGGGTGGGCCGCAGGGAGGATGTGAGGCACCCCATAGAAGGGGGTGAGGGCAAAGTCTAACATTCCTGCACCAAGGGCGCTGGGTGCCTCCTGAAGCTATGTTTTCAAGTATTGCAACACATCTTGCCATGCATGTTGCTGTCCGCGGATGCCTTTCGTTACAGCAGCAATGTCGGGCTGGCTGCAGGCCTGTGTCCCAGTTGCAACCACTGTGCCGATTGTGCCATAAATGGCCTGGTGGCCCCAGTCATGCTTCCCTCTTCATTACACACTTCTTTGCCTGGAGGCAACTGGTTGCGGGGGGTTCAGGTATGCAAGCACTGTGACATGACTGGCACAACTGCTGTGCTACCCCAATGCGGGTCAACGAACACTTCAGAACAGAACGTGGGCAACGTCCGACGCTCCTGCATTTGCGGGTATGACTCCCCAGCTGCCTGGGTGCACTCCAAGGGTCGGCGCAGGAGGGGAGTTGCCTGCGCCTCAAGCTGTTGGCGGGATCCACGTGTCAACGTTTCACTGGTCGAAAAGGCAGCCTTCCTGCCAACAATGCCAGAGCTTGTAGGGATATACAGACGTCCTATTGAAGTTCCCCAGCCTCCGAACAGTCGCAGCTTGCATGGACACGCAGTTTCGCTTCCAGAGCGTGAACAGGCCCTGCGCTGATCAGCCCTTCTCCCGCTTGTTCCCTCGTAAGACACAGCACCTGCAGCACAGGCCAGGACGCAGGAGCTTTAGGCGCAGTCATGCTGTTCGGGGACCCCCTGTGGTACTCAATGTGGCCACTAGCACCAGCAGGATTCGTCCCGACTCCCCACCGCCGGGCCCGGGAGTAACCTCCGATAGGGAGCACACCACGGACTACGTTGTGATTGGTAGCGGCATCGGCGGTGAGTGACGGTATTGCACCTGTGGGACACTAGCTGGCTGGCCGCCCTTGAGAGACTCTTGTCGCAGCCAGGGCCAGCAGGCAAACCTGTGATACTGGAATTTCCGTGTAGGCCTCTGCTGTGCTGCGTTGCTCGCCAAGTATGGCTACCGTGTCACGGTCTGCGAGTCCCACTACCACGCCGGCGGCGCTGCCCACGGTTTCGAGGTACAGGGCTACCATTTTGATGCAGGGCCCTCCTTCTTTGCTGGCATCTCAGGTGGGAAGGACAAAGCCTGGGCTCCCCTGTCTGGCTAGTACCAGTACTCGATTGCTTTCGAGCTTAAACCCGCCGGCGGCGCCCCAGCCGGCCCGGGGACATGGGCAGCAGTAGCAGAGGGGTTTCCCAGGCTATCCCCAAGGCATAGATGTTACCACTGGCGCAATCGCCATCCAGCTGTCCCTGCTGTCGCCGTTGTTGCCGCTGGCTGCGAGTCAGCACCGAGTGAGCATGTGCCTGCCCTCTCCACCAACTGCTGCTGTGCAGTTGTTATCCGAGGAGATCAGGTGCCGTGCGTGCTGCCTGTTGAGTGGCAGGGCGCGCCTGCTGTCATGTTGACCTTCGAGATCAGCTGTACGTTGGCGGCCCGTGCAGGTGCTCGAGGCAACTCCTCCAACCCGCTCAAGCAAGTCCTGGATGCGATCGGCGAGAGCGTAGAGTGCGTCACGTACAACCAGGCAGGTGCTCCTGGGTCCGGGGCTATTGTGTTGTGCAGTGCAGGGCTATGTTTGCAGGGCAGGGCTATGTTTGCAGGGCAGGGCAGGTGGCTGCCAGCACCACCCGGCCTGAAGGACGTGACACACACTCCTACGCTGCTACGAGTTGCCTGCGGGGGTTAGTGAGCCACATGCTTGTAAGGAGGTTGCCACTTGCAGCGTCAGCGGCTGCCGCTTCCCATGCATGCTACGGTCCCTGAGGCGTCCTCCCCCACTCGCCCGCTACGCTTGCAAAGCACCTCTTGCTGAATCTTCTGTCCATTTGACGTGTTTGCTCTCAGAGTATTAAGGGTTGCCATGTGCCCTGCAGTGGGTGGTTCACAGCCCGGAGGGGCGCTTTCCCTGCGTCTGTGACGCGGCCGCCTACGCCGACACCATCTTGCAGAGGGGCGGCCCCGAGGCCTTGACCCAGTGGCGCCAGCTGGAGGCTGACATGGCGCCGCTGCAGGCGGGGGCGGCGCTCTTGCCCGCGGCAGCCATCCGGTCTGACCCAGGTGTGGGGCCTGGAGTCCCGTGCTGGCTTCTGAGCTTACACCGTGCTTGGGGCGGGAGGGAGGGGGTGCTGTGGGTGTTGGCGGCTGTTGCCGGAAGTGCGTGCTGTCGACCACTGGGGACTGGCGGCGCTGACACCAGCTGTGTGTGTGGGACTGGAGATATATTGACTAGCACATCTTCTTTACCTGCTTGTGAATTAGGTATGGTTTTTTGTAGGGCCAGGTTGGGGGTACTGCTGTCCAGGGGTGTGGGGAGGCGGATAGCGCGCTGGCGGTTTTGGTGGGTGGCTGGGCTGGTTCGCATCCATTGGCGCTGCCGCGGACAGGCAGGTGTGTTCAGGCATACAGATGCTGCCTCGTCGGGCAGTCGTTGGGCTCGGGTTTGGGACACCTTTCCGTTCCTGGTCAAAAAGTGCTGCGCCGGAAAGGCTCACCTTACAGAGGAGCTAGGGGGTGCGGTACGGGCCTGGCCGGTTGGCTGACAGCCCATACCCTGCCGAGTGTCCTGCCACCTGGCAACATCTTCTCCCTCCCCTTGTGCGCGGGAAGTGCCCAGGCAAGGACGCGGCTCGCACCACCCCCCTGGTGTGTGCATGCAGGCATCCTACTGACCGCTGCCAAGTTTGGGCCTGTGGGTCTGCTGCGCACCGCCCTCATGGCGGGGACCCTCCAGGGGCCCTTCTCCGCGGTGGTGGACCGCCATGTCACCAACCCCTGGCTGCGCAGCTTCCTGGATCTGGAGACGTTTGTGCTGAGCGGCATGCTGGCCAAGGACACCATCTGCGCAGGTGTGCCCCCCCC
>BBXU01001467.1:0-15032 GCA_001598975.1 Parachlorella kessleri | reverse complement strand
ATCCCCCACTTCCCACCTGCGCCTTGCCATGCAGCAATGCCTACATGCCACCCTTAGCTAATGCTGGGGCCCTGCATGCGTGCCTGCAGGCGCCGCGCCCCCATCCTTTGCCCCCCAGTCCCTGGCCACCCCCCGCACCGGCTCCTTCATGCACCTGCATCTAGGCTTCGATGCCACGGGTCTTCCCCCGGACCTCGACTGCCACCACCTCATCGTCAACCACTGGGACGACTTGGAGGTGAGGGAAGCAGGGGGGGCGCATTGGTGGCCGGGGGCGCGGTGGTGCGCATGGGTGGCTGACATATGGTTTCCCAATGTACAGAGCCGCCCCGCCTTGCATGGCTTGAGGCGAGATTGTGGCGGTGCGGCTGCCTAGACAGGGGCTCAGATTGACCCCCCCTTCACCCAACATACACACTCCACCTTGGGTGTCCATGGGCTGCTGCAGGCACCCCAGAACGTGTGCATCGTGTCTATACCCTCCCTCTTCGACCCACACCTGGCTCCCCCGGGCAAGGCGGTGATTCATGCCTACACCGCGGGCAACGAGCCGTACGAGATCTGGGAGGGGCTGTCGAGGGGAAGCCCAGAGTACCGACAACTCAAGGTGATCAGTTAGGCAGCTCCAGGGCTGCATGGTTGGCATGCCAACAGACGAAGGAGAGGGTTGGGAGGGCTGGGAACGGGGGAGGAAGGTCATGCGTGCTGGGAACTTGCCTCCTGTCTGCAGTGGACATGCTTGCCTAGCTGGTACCCCCGCTGCCACTGCAGTCCCTTGGTCCAGTTCCTCCAGGGCCAAATATGCGCTGTCAAGCTGCTTCACACCGAGGGCAAATTTCACATCCCTGCAGGAGGAGCCGCCTCAGTGCCTGTGGCGGGCCTTGGAGCGATTCCCAAGCTGGACCTTGTAGCCCAGCTGCCTGCCAAGCATCTCACATACAGTCCCCCGCTTTGCAGGAGGAGCGGTCCCAGTGCCTGTGGCGGGCCCTGGAGCGAGTCATCCCCGACATCCGCCAGCGGGCGGAGCTAGTACAAGTGGGCACGCCCCTGACGCACGCGCGGTACCTGCGGCGGTACAAGGGCACGTACGGCCCCGCCATCAGTGCCCGGGAGGGGGCCTTCCCGGGGGCCAAGACGCCCGTGCCGGGCCTGTACAGGCGAGTGCACGGGAGCAGTGGTGGGGCCGGTGGGGGGGGGGCGGGTGGGGGGGGTCTTGGTAGGGGGTTAGGATAGGACTTGTTATCTTTCTTTTGGCGAAGCTAGTCAATTCTAGCTATGCTGTAGTAAAGTAAATGAAGAAAAACCCTGAAGAATATTGTGGTGGTGGCGTGTGTGTGTGTTGGGCGGGGGGTGGGGGGAGGGGGCACCCCGCCGACCCATTTGTGAGTCATGTGGCAGGGGGGCATATATTATGATATGAGGGAGGGTGCGTTTGCGGGCATATACCCCATTGTTGCCGGTGTGCCTTTTGTGTTCCTATGTGTGGTTCTCATCTTTCTTGTCATCTTGTATGTTTTGACGACGTGGGATAGGAAGGTGCATATTAAACTCAGACAGTCAGGAGCCGGCTTGATGAGTGGTGAGACACGTGGGCAGGTGGCATGGTTGTCGAGGCTGGCAGTGGGGCTGAGGAGCTGTCAGGGTCAGCTTTTGAAGTGCTGCCCAGGCCAGGCTCCCCTTGTGTGCAGGTGTGGGGACTCGTGCATGCCAGGCATCGGAGTGCCAGCTGCAGCTGCCAGCGGCATGATCTGCGCCAACACCCTGGCACCCGTCTCCTCCCACCTGTCCTTGCTGGAGGAGCTTCAGCTCGTGGCCTGATGACTAATTAACCCTCCAGGAGGAGCTTCAGCTCGTGGCCTGATGACTAATTAACCCTCCAGGAGGAGCTTCAGCTCGTGGCCTGATGACTAATCAACCCTCCTGGAGGAGCTTCAGCTCGTGGCCTGATGACTAATTAACCCTCCAGGAGGAGCTTCAGCTCGTGGCCTGATGACTAATCAACCCTCCAGGAGGAGCTTCAGCTCGTGGCCTGATGACTAATTAACCCTCCTGGAGGAGCTTCAGCCTCGCGGCCTGATGACTAATCGACCCTCCTGGAGGAGCTTCAGCCTCGCGGCCTGATCACCCAACCCTTGTGGACCAACTCAGTTGGGATTTGCTAAAAGGGCTGGCATTGCAATCAGAGAGGAGGTATGGGTATACTGGGCTGACAGGGTGGTGTTACAAGGCTGACGGACCGATGCCATGCTGCCCCGCTCTCATGATAGGGCGCTTGGAGGGTGTGGGTACCTGGCTGGGATACTACCTCACCGATTTTCCTGTTGCACTGCAATTCTTTTGACTTTTCTGACGTCTACGGAGTCAGCTTGTCAACCCAGAAGTTGATTGTGCCTAGTTTAGGGAAGCATTGCAGCCCGTGTATCTATCAAATGAATTTATTTAGGGTGGCAGGTAATGTGATCAGAAAGGAGGTATGGGCATACTGGGCTGACAGGGGTCTATGCAGTTATGCTCGTTAGTGCGGGGGGTTGTGTGCTGGACTTGCATTCGGATCCTTAAGAGCGATCACTTGTGTTCGCCTAGTGGTGCTATACTCAAGCCTCTGCCAGAATAACCTCCCCCCTTGTTAGGAGGAGGGGGAAAAACTGGAGGGGGGAAACTAAACTTGCTCAGCCTGTGAACCCGCCAGGCACGGATGTCTACACTGGAAGTGATACATATAATGGTGCGGTGTGAGCGCCTCTTAACAAGCTTGTAAGAATAAGACATCGTGGCTTAATAGTTGGGCTGCAGGCCTGGCCCTATGCTGGGTGATGACATGTATTACACTGGTGGTGACAGCTAGGACATCACATTGTGCGGGTACCAGTATCAAATTATGATACAGAGCAAGAGACTTGCTTGTCTCCGCCACAGGTGCCACAGCAAGCCCCTGCCATGCTGGGAAAAGATAAGTATAGAAAAGAAGCTAGCCTCTGAAGACAGAGCCTGACTAACCTAGACCACCTACAAGCATAAGGGGAAGGAATGCACGGCTTAGAGGGAAGATCAGACACACTAAATGATCATCCCAAGTAGGTAGCCAGCAATGGGATACTCGACCACGCTATATATCAAACATGGTACTGTGCAATAATACCAGGCCAGGCAGCAAGGCAATTGGTCAAGTGCTGGCAAGCATTAGTAGTGCTGCAGTTCTGCATGTAGAGCAACAGGTGAGCAGATGGCATGCCAGGTCTCAGCAGTTGATGCGGCCGCAGGAAGACCTACCCCAGATCTATTTGAGACATTGAGTTCCCTAGCAGACTGCCACAACCAGCGCGGTAGCACAGATGAAGCTGAGGCGGTGCAGTTGCAGACCCATCCATGTGCAGGTATGAGGCATGCAATGGGATGGCCACTTGGGGACAAAAGCACAACATCGGGTAAGCCACCCAGCCACTGAGGCTTCCCGCCAACCCATCCAGCCCGCTCGGGTGCTAAGTGCAGTCTGGACTCCTATTACTCATCATCAAGAGCACTCCACCACCCTGCAAAGCCCACCTCGGCAGCCCGACAACCCCCGCTGGTCCGCCGGGCGTGCGCCAAGCTCTGGCCAGCCCTACAGCCACCACCCCGCACTCTACCATACCCTACTTGCGGAACCACAGAACCCCGCTGCCCTGCGAGTCGGGGGCCACGTAGCTGGTGGTCCGCCAGTCGTCCCAGAGCGCCACCAGGATGTTGCGGCCATCGTATCGGTAGTAGGGCCCCAGGATGGGCTTGATGGCCTCGGTGGCCTCCTGCACAGCATGCGCAGCGCAGCGCAGCATGCTGAGCCAGCACGCGGCCTGAGACACACCGTGGCATGAGGCTGTGCGGCCATGCCGAATGCAGCCAGAGGTTGTAAGAAACAGAGGTTGTAAGAAATATCCCAGCCTGCTGGACGGTAGCAATACTGTAGTGTCCGTCGGCTCCACTCCCTCCAGTGTGCAGGCAGCAGCACGCGCTCGACAGCAGATCGTGTCGTACTTACTGCTGCCCAGCGTGACTTGATACCAATGGGGAGCAGACACCTATTGCTGCACCGGACAGTAGCCGCTGCTCATGTTCACTACTAGTCCTTCAGTGGATCAGCACAACAACCAACTGCACTACCGAGGCCTCCGCAGACCCTCTCATCCCTCACCAGGGCATGGTAGTGGGGGATCTGGGAGAACAGGTGGTGCAGCACGTGGGTGTCGCCGATGCGGTGGTGCAGGTGGGTCAGGGCGCCATAGTTGCGATCCACGGTGGACAGCGCACCACGCAGCCAGTCCCACTCCGCGTCAGTGTAGCGGGGCAGGGCTGCACAGGCACAGGAGACGAGGCATGAGCCCCCAGGTCCCAGCACCGTAGGGAACAGATAGGGAGGTACATGGTCATTCACCATACTGGCGGCAGGACATGCCAGCCTTCAAGATTGCCTAAACCGACCTTGGCACTGCCGCCGCAACTCCTATAGGCTTCACGTCCCCTCATCCGCCGATGCGCACGCGCTCACTTGCCTTTGCGTGAGCCGCAGAGCATCCAGCACAGCAGTAGAGGACCACGGACAGCAGCAGAGCACCGTGCCCAGCGGCGGACCACCACAGCAGTCAGGAGCCTGGCCAATGCCAGGCTCATGATGGCGCTGTCACCTGGGTGTGATTGTGACTGACCCGCAAGGGTGGCGGAAAGCCGTAAGACTAGACTAGACTCACCAGGGTGTGTGTGATGCAGCAGCGTGACCAGCACCAGCCAAAAGTACAGCCAGGCGATGGGCATCCCGTACGCCTTCATCAGCCAGCCCCAGCCCCAGGCCTTGGCCGCCAGCCCCAGGGCGTAGCACCAACCCACGTAGGCGGCGTCAGTCAGCATCACCTGCCACCTCTCGCTCTTGCTGCAGTCAGGGCGACGAGAAAAGGCTTAAGAGCGAAGCTAGGACAGGGAACAAAGCTAGGACGGGGAAATTCCGAAGGACAGGGTGCACTGGCAGAGGTCAGCACTGTGTCACAGGTTTGGGTCCTGGCAATTTGGTAGCACCTTTGTACGCAACCTGGCTGTCCCGCACCCCACCCCTTGCCGTACTTTCAGCACTGCATTTTGCACTCATTTTGTCAGTCAAGACGCCACCATGTCATCAACTGCACAGCACAACACAGGCTTTTGCCAGCATGCACCCAGCAATGAAGGGCCATGATGTGAACCCAAAGCTCCACCCCAGCCATACTCTGTTGCACTTCCCGCCCACTCACGAGAACACAGGGGCGTAGGGGTCAAAGTGGTTCACGTAGCGGCCGTAGTCACGGCCCGACAGGTTAAACAGCAGGTACAGCGGCCAGCCCAGCGTGAGCGACACGCAGATCTTGGCAAAGCGCACGACGGCCAGCTGGGACAGCTCAAAGCGCTCGCCCGGCTCCTCGCGGCGGCTGGGCACAAAGGCCTCGTCCTTGTCCAGGGAGTTGCAGTTGGAGTGGTGGCGGCGGTGGCTGATTTTCCTGCGCGGGGAAGCAGGGTCAGTCGTTGGGTGGAGGCCAGATAGCCCTGGAGGGATGTGGGGATGCGGCGTGAGTCTGGTGTTGAAAGCGCTGCCATACAGCAGGGAGTTTGGCAGCCTTGGCACGCAACAGCGACTGCTGGCTGGCCCAAGCAGGTGATTGCCTGCATGCCGCGGGCCGGCGTGACAGGCGCCTATGGCACCTGGGCCTCGCACAGGGTGCCGCTGGCAGGCAGGTCGGAAGGGTCTGAACCAGCAGTAGGTCCTTACCATGAGAAGTAGGGTGCCATGAGGCAGGTGTGCAGCACCAGTCCGACTGAGTCGTTCAGCCAGCCCCACTCACTAAACGCCTGCAATCACCCAGGAACCCAGTCACTTCCAGGAGATACACTTGCACGGTGCAACAATTTCCCCCCTGCTTGAGGCAAGTTAAAGGGCACCTCCCCAGGCAGGAGGGGTTGATGGGCCAAGGCACTAGTAAGCAGCCTAGCCCACAATACATTACCCACCTGGTGACCAGCTTCATGCCCTGCAAAGGCATGGTTGACATCATCAGTTGGCTCACCACAGCCATACGCGGCATCTAGCCAGGGCCATGCATGCCAGAATCAACTTGGCAGGAAGGGGCTTACCTATCACCCACACGCCCCATAACACGTTCCCCTGGGCCCACCAATAGGCAGGCCAGAGGACCCCCCACTTGGCCCAGGTCGGCACAGGGACAGCATCGATCAGCGTTGAAGCAGAGTAAAGAGCGGCCACTAGCAGCAGGTCGACGGCCAGGTATGCAAAAGATTTGATTGCGCTTCGCTGCCAACAATGCTTGGGTATAGCGGCTCGCAGGGTCCCAACCGTGAAGTTGGGTTTTTCGCTGGGAACCCTCGTGGCGGCCGCCATCTTCTCAACACAGGCCCCAGGTTCCTATCTTGAGGTATTGCAGGTAGGTCTAGCTTATTCTGGGGTTCATTCTGTTAGTCTGGCCAGCATGCGCATATCGAACCCCGCGCATGGCGCTTCATGAGTCATTGGCGGGCTTCTCCTTAAATGCCGCCCCCCCCCCCCTCCCAGACACGACACACACACCGCCACCCACCCACCCACACCACCACCACCCTCACACACGTGACCTAGGATGCAATGATGACTTCGTCCAGACTTGAATGCCCGGTGATAGGCAGGAAGGCAGGGGGCAGGAAGGCAGGGGGGCAGTGCATCCGTTAGTGGTAAGTTAATGGGGGCGAGGATAGATAGGAGGTTACTGCAAGATTCCCAAAGCTCGAAGCTGATGTCCTGAGATGCTGTATGCAAGCGCAATGTTGATCCTTTGGCAGAGTAGGCCGATGAGCCTCCTCTGCCTTGTGCCGTCCAATGGGCCTTGCCACTCCCAGCTACCATGTTTCCAGGAATTGCCCACATTCTGGGCTGTTCCCTATGTATCCAGTCATAGCAGTGCCATTCCAGGTCCCACGGGCCATCAACGCTGCTGCATTTCACAGACCTCACACCTTCGCAAACAAGAGTAACAAGTTACCACTTCGCTAGCTCACTGGCCCTCCTCAGCTTCTGCCGCTACACGCAAATCCACCCAGAGCTAACCAGCACTCAGTCAGAAAGGCTGCCTCCTTCCCGCAGCATAGAGTCACTGTTCTTCCCCAGCTACTGCTGCCGCTGCGGCAAGTATGTCCACAGTCGCCAGTGTCCGCTGCACCGCTGCCTCTACTCTCTCCATCAGGGCCTCATCTTTCAGGCCCTGGACCACCTCGCGGCCAAAGGAGTACACGAGCATCTGACGGGCGGTGGCCGGGCTGATGCCGCGGGACCTGCAAGGGCAAAAGAGGGTGCAAATGACGCAGCAGGGACGCTGGGAACCCAGGATTAGGCCAGGCGAAGCTTGCTATCATCATCAGTGGTAGCACCCACTAGAGCGACTTCCAAAGCCTAATGCGACAACTCAACTCAGAACACAAGGCCTCGCCTGGCCACTCAGCATGCCACTAGTTGGCCAGTGTTGCCATTTATCCAAACAAGCAGGCCAGGTGCAAGCCAGGAAGCTTGCCTGAGGTAAAAGAGTTCGTCCTCCTCCAGGTCTGACACAGCACAGCCGTGGGTGCACTTCACATCGTCGGCAATGATCTGCGCACCAGCAAACAGGAGATGCAATCATGATCCATGTGACAGCCACCAAGGTCGGCCATTCTACACATAATGCCTGGCCCAGCCAGACTTGGCACAAGCTGGGGCTTGGGGAGTACCCACCCACCTGTAGGTTGGGCTTCACATTGACAGTAGCCCGTGGCGCTAGCAGCAGGTTACGGCTCAGCTGCTGCGCATCGGTCTTCTGCGCCAGGCGGTTGACCTTGACGTTGCCATCAAAGACGCCGCGGCCCGAGGAGTGGCTGACGATGCACCTGTAGGAAGAGGTTTGCCTACTACACTCAAGCCATAAGCCAGTGTACACCACCAAGGGTGACCCACTTTCACGATATGAAAAAATCGCTGTGGTTGATAATACGTGATAGTGGCTAACCATGCACTGGCCTTCAGTAACAGCCTAGCTAACGATTTGGAAAACTGAACAGCGACGACAACGAGGGACTCACTTGTGCAGTTGGTCGGCAGCGCCATTGGGGTGGTCGAGCCGCAGCCGCGAGTGCAGGTCGTGCAGCTGCCGATCGCCACATAGCAAGAAGCTGCACATGTGGGATTGGGTGGCGGGCCCAGACTGCTCGATGCCCAGGTCGTGGCGTGTGAGGGAGCCGCCAAGTGAAGCTTCTGTCAGGGTATAGCTGCTTTCAGTGCCCTGCGCAGACACGGTTAGGAGAGCGAGCGCATGAGAGGCAGGTGAAAACTTGACAGGTTGGTGTGACGAGAGGTGAAGGCGCCACCACAGGAGGTTTCTGTTCACAGAGCAACAATTTGCACCATGGAGCAAGGGGTGGACCAAGTCAGCAGGAATATGGCCGGCATGGAACCACAGAGCAAGCGTGACGAGTGGCAAAAGCGGGTGACCAGGAAGACTCTGGGAACGGCAGCGGGGGCCGGTGTACTGGTTGGCACTGCACAGCAGACAAACAGATCATACCAAGCCACATGCCCCGGAACAAAAGCCACCCTGCCTGCTTGCTTGGGTGGCAGGGATGGAGAAGGCAGGGATGGCGCCTTTGCTTACATAAGTGCAACAATCTACGGACGCACAGCCATCCACAACAACCTGCCCACCTGGTTGACAAGCGTGGCCTTCAGGTGGAAGGCCGGCCCTGCCTCTGTCTGCACATAGCTGTGCTTCATCAGTGACCCATCATCCAGCTCAAACTCAGCCACTGCAAGCAGGGCACCAAAGGTGGGAGAAGGTCAGCAGGCCCAGCGCTGCATGTGACTGTACGGCAGCTCTTTCCCAAAGAAGAGGCTACGCTTGCACGCACAACAGCGCTCTCCCAGCTGCGGTGTTGTGCAGACTCCACCACCACGCCCCAAGTGCGGTCCACCTCGTTCAAGCCACAGCAACCTTCCCCTACCTGCGGTAACCAGGTAGCCCCCTTCCGCATCCTGCCGTAGCGGCGCAAACTCCTCCACAACCTCGGCGCTAGCGCCCTCCTCCAGCATGCACAGCAGGCGAGGCGCTGACACGGGCACAGCAGATTTAGTGCTTTGGTGGGTGCTTGCGCCGCCTGGTGCCCCGGCGGAAGCGTCGGCGGTGGAAGACAGGTAGAGTATGTGGATGGGGCGGTCCAAGGTTGTGTTTGCAGGGATGTGGACAACAACGGCATCCTGGGCGAGTGCGCCATTCAGCGTGGCGAAAGGCCCGCCACGGCTCCGCGACTGGCTGCCCTGCAGCAGGGAGGGTGGCAGTTCACTTCAGAAGGGTATCAATGCTGTCAGCATGACCGAGACTGCATGCCGTTTGCCAAGGTGACTTGGGTATTGGGGCAACCGCAAGGCACAGCTATTGAAGTGTTCGCGTCATTCCAGCATCAAGCAACCATTCTGCTTCTGGGTTGCTCTTGGACCTTGCTGTTCCCTAGCCCGGCAGGCCGGGGCTTGCAGTTGTAATGCCCACAACTACCCACACGGCTACCTGGATACCCAAACCGCGCAATGACAGTTGCAAGCTTGGCACTGCCAAGTTCAAGACTATAAAAGGCATCGATGAGGACGCCCTCCATCCCTTCGCTTATGCGCGTCATGCCTTGTTCACGCTTCGACACTACACGCAATGTTCCCTTTCAAAGCGCCTCATTGATGGACTCACCAGCGCGAAGGAGATGACATCCTTGGGGGCGCCCTCCAGCCCTCCCACATACACGCCTGTCGGCAGGCACCCAGCGCAGCCCAGCGTGTCATGCACCACCCCATCCACGACCACCACCACGGCCGCAGCGGGCTGCTTGAGGTTATGGCGAGCCACTGCTGCTGCAATCGAGTCCTCGCTGGCCGCTGCTGGTGAGGCAGGCTGCAGGGTCGACTGCAGGATGGGGGTCACGTCTGTGAAGCGGAAGTCTTCATTGCGGGTGGTGGGCATGCGCATGGTGGCCAGTGCCGACTGGCAGCTGGACCGAAGGGTGGCAAGCTCCCTGCAAAGCGCAAGGCACGGTATGGTCGGCAGTGACCACCTTGGGCGCAATACCAGGCATGCAGGGCACTGCACAGCAATACACCTATCACAATAGGATGTGCAGAGTTGCCAGTCAATTTCCCTTAGTGGACGCGCCAGTGCTTGGAGTCTGTGTACACACAGAACAGCTAAGAGTCCAGCTCGAGCTCCAGCGCGAGCAGCTCGCATACGAGGCACCTCACCTTGGGGCCTCTGCAAGGCTCACTGCTTCAAGCGTCCGAGCTATCCATTTGTCTTCCACCCGTGGCTGCACCGCTGTGGAGGCAACCAAAGGCTGCCTAGCCCTGCACACCACTGCCCTCTGCTGAGGGATACGCCTTACAGCTTGCGGGCACCGCCGCGCGCCATGCAAGCCTGCAAAGCCAGCAAGCAGTTTTAGGCTGCATCAGCGCAGTATGAGAAGCAGGCAAGTGGCGCAACCTTAGCACTATGGCATCGGGGCCTACCTTGCAAGCATTGAGAAGCGAAGAGTGAAGCCATGATAATTGCGATTAATCACACAGTAAGCAGTCGGAACTTGTATCCTTCTTTGTTACTTTGGCCTACCACGAGCGCCATCATGACCTGCCTGCTGTGGCAGTCGTATTTAGGCTTATCGTCGCTATATTGGGGCTGTTGGAACCCAACAGCCTGCCCCACAAGCTCTGATCTTGCATCTGTGCCAATTGCTGGAGGTAACTCTTGTCGGGCAAATATGTTGCAGAAGGCCTGCACCACCGCAGCCAAGCCCCAGCCGAGGCTCCTTGTGCAAGGGCGGAGAGCTACTAGCAGGTGTGCTCCAGAGCTTTGCCCTCGTGCAGTTCCTTGTTTGACATTGATATTAGACCTCGATCCTGACACTTCTGTGCAGGTGCCCAGTGAGGCCACATGCAGCCAAGACAGAGCTCCCGGCGGTAAGGGCCGTAGCCTGTGCTTCACACCTGTGTCCACCCTATAGTTCAGTGCCTCAAAGCTAGCAGGGCAGTGCGCTGTGAGGCGTGCTAGCAAATAGTGCAACGCAATCACCAGACGTGTTAGACAGCCGAGGTAAAGCCTGCTAAGGAGACGTGTGTATGTCCTTGGCAGGAGGTGACTGCCCTAGCCATGGTTGCAGCCTGGCTCACCATGCCAGCTGGGCGCGCTGTGGCTGAGGAGTCAGTTTCAGAGGCTGCCAAGTCAGCAGCTGACGCAGCTGCAAGTGCTGCCACTTCTACTGCTGCCGCGGCCGTGGATTCCGCCACATCAGCAGCCGACAAGGCTGTGGATGCTGCCACGTCGGCTGCTGACAAAGCTGTGGACGCTGCCAACGCAGCTGCTGCCGCTGCGGCAGGCGATGCTATCCCCATCCCCGAGATCCTCCTGGTTTTGTCACCCATCATCCTGTAAGTGTCAAGGGCATCTGGCACAAAGTTGAGCAATCACCTGGTTGTATGTGTGATATGCAAGGACGTTGCTGTTGCTTAAACCCTGTGCAAGCTGTAAGATGGTGAAGGTGAGGTTCTGCCTTTGATAATCGGGTTTTGTCCTTGCAGGTACGGTATCTTCAATATCTACCGTGACAGAATCAACCCGCGAGCCACGGCAAGTTGTCACATGCCTTCTCAATTGACTGCACACCCTGTGGGTAGCATTGCCTGTTTCAACATCTTCTATGCAGCACGAGATTGCCCCACTATGAAGACATGCCTGTTCATCACCATGTGACACTGTAATCAAGGCTAGCAGGGTGCTCATCTGTTCAATGTTTCTGGGTGCAGCTGAGCGACTTCTTCTTGACCCTGGGCACAATCGTGGTCGTTGGCAACATCCTCAGCGTCATCTTTTACAAGCGGCGTTTCTTCTGACGCGGAAAAGACGAAACTGTGGTGCAGCAGGGCCTTGGACTGGCGGCCTGCGTTGCTGGGTAGGCACTGGGCCTGCAACAGCCATCATCGGAATTTGTTGAAAGCAATGGGGAGCCGAGGAAATGAATATCTTGATAGCACTGTGGACACTGAAGCCTATTTACGCTGGCTTTGCTTTCCTATTGTGGGCTATTCGTTCCAGTTACGGCATTGCTGATTTTGCCTGTGAAGGCAATCTCCCAGTTTTGACTTCTTCATCTGCGGTGGGTGGAAAGCAGTGAGGAAGTGTCAGGCACCGTGGCATTGAGAGGCTGGCACATAGGGAAGCCTGTTCTTGATGCGGGTCATGTATTGCCAGGCCGGTTTGTGAGAGCTGAACCTGAGGAAAACATACTTCTTAGAGGTTAACTGCCGAGAAGGGCACGCTAAGACACCTGCTTGTTGGCTAGCCAAAGCGCCATTCATGCGCACGCAGGAGTTTGGCTGTAGGGGACTACACCCTCAGCAATTCTCACTTGATGTTGATACGTGTGTCATGTAACCAGGTCTTGATGTGCAGTTATGCAGCTTGGGCGGCTCTCTGGTCCCCACGGTTGCTGCACTCCAGCCCTGAGCGATTACGAGCAAAGTACAAGGCAACCAACCTCCTGCACCCCGCCCCGTCAGCCCCACATTGCGCCCCTACCTCTCCTCTGGTCGCAATGCCTGCCACCATCAACAAAGCCCGGGTAGTCCCTCACTGTGACTGGGCGAGCACTCGCCGGCAAAGCTGGCGTAGGCCTTTGGACGGGAACTGTCACTTGTTTTGGCTGTCATTCGTTTTGGTGAGCTGTTAGAGAGCAGCCACAGTGGGTTTCTCATGCCATTGGCAGTTTGCCAGCCATGCATTGCATCCAAGGCTTCCCTCCATGAATTGCTGAGGTGGCAACAGTGGTCAGTGATTATGGACACCAAAGACGCGTCCAACCGCCAGAAAAGACGTGTCCTCTACGTTTCTGAGCATTGCCTGCTATAAGTCCCTAATTACTGCGGCAAAGCGCTCACACATATGCATCTCAATAGCGAACGTAGACTTGTTCCCTGCGCTCCCAGTGCTTTGGACACGCAAAGTTGCTTTTGGAGTAATTGATCAGCGGGTTACATTTACACAGAGGGCGCTGACGAGGAGAAATCACAAAAATGACACTCAGGACACATCCACGAGGGAGCGACAGCGTGCTGCAAGACTTGTGGCAGTCTAAAGCCTGGAGGCTATTCCCTTTCCTGTTGGTTTACATAACAGGTGAGGCTGTAACAACGTCACAGGGGGACCCCGGTGGGACATTCTGCAGGCTTAGACAGGCCGCTAAGGCTGAGAAAGAGATGGCATAGGTACAGCCATAGCAGCAACGAAGGCAGCAAAGGGCCGGGAGGATGCCGTCTTATGCTCTTCTTGCCTTTATGTTTGTGAAAGGTTGGCGGCAAAGTGGGAGTACCCGGTTGCTTGTTGATAGCCCTGACGCGTCATATCTCAGGGTTAACCCCAGGCTCGTATACTTACGATAGGGACGAGCTCCTACTGCTTGCCTGCAGGCGTCACACTGCTGGTGCCCTTTGTGCCCACGCTGATGACCAACTACTTTGCCAGCAACCGGGCCGGCAGAGCCCTGCACTGCGAGGACTACCCCCGGGACAAGGGCCCCGTGGAGTGTGACGATGCCCATGGTGATGTGGTACTGTGGTCCTCTTGGACCTCCTTCGCCAGCAATGCCGTCGTCAGCGTTCTGCTGGTGAGTCCTGTCGGAGACGCTTGTGGTGGTGCACTCAACAGGGTGCGCCAGGTTGTCAGGCGGCGCCTGTCGGGCGGTGATCGTGTTGTTTGTGGTTGGCGTGGGGGGCCATGACCGTGCTGGGGTTGTAGGCAGCTGCGGGGCTAATGGGTGCTGTGGTTGCTGAGCTCGGTCATCGGTCAGCAGTACTAAAGGCTGCCGTCAGCTCTTGCAGTTTGTGCACAATGTGCACTGTTGAACTCGTTGGCGGCATTGTAGACCAATAGCAATGCGGTGGCAAGCGCACGTATAGGCGCCAAATGCCGCTGCGAGCGCTTTCGGATGTCGGGCGAGGCGTCATATCGGACTCGCTAGCAGTCAGCACTAAGTGGGGTGCTGCTCCCTTGCAGTGCTCTCTGCCCTCCCTGATGCATGCGCACCTGTGCTGAACCTGCCTTGTCCTGTGCTGCTGCTTGTGCAGCTCCCCATGCTGGGCCACTGGTCAGACCTGCATGGGCGCCGTCCTTTCTTCCTGCTGGCGCTGGCGCTGGCCTTCATCCCGCTGGGGGTGGTGCTCATGCACATCATGACAGATTTCCCACTCAAGTGGTACTACCTAGTGCAGGTATGTGGTACTGCCAGTGGATGTGGTTGGTATTGCTCGTGACCTCTGCAACTGTTGATTCCACTGGAAAAGTCTGGCCACACTGGGGCAAGGGAGGCCAGGCCGTGCATGCGCACCAGTTGGACAGAAAGTGGTGCCTGGCAGTCCTACACGGCTAGAGGTTGCCTAGGAGCCGGGCGAGGCATTGTCGTTAGAAGCTGCTCGTTAGGGTCGTTAGCCGCTGCTCTTTAGGGAATTGAGTACAGCTATGAATGCACCAGTACTTTTAAAATGGCTCTATACGATGCTGTGGAGGTGCTGACCAGCAGCGTCTCTAGCATCACCCCATCCAGGACAAAAGAATTAGTAGTCATTAGGTCGCTGCCTAGAGTTCATCCCACTCTGGTTGCGCAGGTGCTGACCAGCAGCATCTCCACCATTAACCCGGCCTTGGTATCTGTTTGTTGGGTATCTAGGAATCTTGCCATGCACGCTACGCAGGTGCTAACCAGCAGCGTCTCCTCCATCACCCCGGCACTGTCCTTCCTGGCAGACCTGCTGGCGCCACAGCACAGGGCGGCAGCCTTTGGCCTCATCATGGCGGCATTCTCCCTGGGGGTCTTCATAGGTGAGCCAAGTGCTTGCTATCTCTCCCCGGGGGGCAGGTACGAGTCTGGGGTGGGGCTGCAGCCTGGACCAGCCATGATTTTTACACTCCTGGGGGGGTCTCGCGCGCTCGCTCGCTCTA
>BBXU01001464.1:0-15082 GCA_001598975.1 Parachlorella kessleri | reverse complement strand
TCGGGGGGGGGGGGGGAGGGGAAAGAAAGAAAGAAAGGCCTGCCTGGAAGAAATGCTCCAACAGTGTGATCCCCAGCCGCTCCAGGAACAGCAGCACGTAGGCCGTCACGGCAGCTACCAGCACCCCTGCAGAGCGCCGCAGGGGGCAGGCGGGAGGGCTTAAACATGCGGGAGGGCTACAACATTCTATAGGACTTTGTACCTGAGGGAGGGCTTAAGAAACTTGTACCTGCCAGTGGGCTTAAGAATTCTATACCTGCAGAAGGGCACAAAATTCTGTACCTGAGGGAGGGCCTCAACAGGAGGAGGGTGCCCCAGACATGGGAGACATATGCATCACCACATATTGGTATCCGCGTGGGCAGCAAGGGAGCGCAGCAGCGTCAGAGTCGCATCAAGCCGGCGCGGGGCTCTGCACTGCATCTCGCCCCAGCCCCCCTCTTGTCTTACAGGTGCAGATAGGGCCTCGCCTCCCGGGCCGCCCCAGCTCTCTAGGTGCACTCGCTGCCCCCGTCATACGCGGCCGCCAACCAAACACGATCGGCAGTCCCCCGTAGCGGGGGCCAGCAGCCCCGTGCAGCTGGCAAATCACCCCCCCCTTGAAGCACCCGCAGCGCCCATACCTGCGTAAAGCGGCAACCGTCCGCCTGACAGCAGCCGCAGCGCGATGGCCGTCCCGATCACCTCTTGTATGTCGCTCCCTGCGGGCCACCCACCACATCCCCATGCCATTCTCCACACACACTAGCTTGACAGGGACCTCGCTGGCAATCAGCTGAGCTCTCCCTCCCCCCCACACTACCCACACATGACAACTCCCCTTCCACTGATAGATGGTAGATGTCTGCACACCGCAGGCCGCACCCCCGCCACATGTGGGGCACGCCGCGAAACAAACAGATATGTTACGCCTGGGCATGCACCCTGCTGCCGGGCGGCCGGGACCACATACGCGCTGCCGACGCCGGGGGCTTGCCGCACCTATGATAGCCAGCTCGGCCATGGCCCAGAGCACGCTGCGCACGAGGGGCGAGTAGTGCTGCCTGCACCGCACCCCAAAAGCGCCCGGTGAGGGAGCGGCCTCCTGGGCAGCTGCCGTGCTTGTCAAAGCCGAAAGGGGAGCTCCTACGCTGCTGCTGACACGCCCGCGTCCATCTGTAGCACCTAATGTTGAGCCACATGCCCAACACAAGCCCCGGCCCAGCACTGAGCGTTGTACAGGGCGGCAGACCAGGAGCAAGCTCAACACAGTGCTCACTCGATGGCCGCACAGGGCTGCGGGCAGGCCTGCAACCTCCCTCCTGCAAGTGAATGAGTAAGACGTGCACCCTCCCTCCTGCGAAACGGCCTGCCCCCCTCTCTCCTGCAAGAAGGTCTGCACCCTCCCTCCAGCCGCAGGCACCGCACCTGCACTGCTTCACCAGGTGCCCTTCAACCCTAATTTCTGCCAGGAGGCATCCCCCCCCCCCTCGACCCTCCTGCTCCGGACACGCACCTGCACTGCTCAGCCAGGTGCTTGCCTGTCGCAACTCCCAGCTTAGCCGCCAGGGCTTGCAGCAGGTACCCCTGCGGCAGGCATCCGCAGCCCAGAGCACCTCTTTACCTAATCCCTACTTGGACTGCCACACGTGCAGCGCATGCTGCAGCGCTACTAGGCCCAGCGACACTGCCCTCCAGAACTACTAGCCGAGTCGTGCTAGTCAACTTCGACGTGAAACGGCCATCTCCCCTTCCCACCTCTTCTGTCCTGTTCCATCCCAGGTCATGTTCTCAAGGTTGAGTATGGCATGCGGTGTCTGTCTCTACCGATAATCTCCGCTGCTACGTCATGACTGGGCCCCACCAGCCAGAGGCGCCACCGACTCAAGGGGTGCCCCATTTCGCCAAGTAGAACTGCTTCTGGACAACCATGCTGGTTTAACCACCTCCAGTAGGGTGGCCCAAATATGGACTGCACCAATTCACCACCACCCATGCAGGCCACAGGGCACGAAACCACCAAGGTACGGTTGCTCATGCAGCCTGGGGGGCACCAACCACCAAACCACCCACGCACCATGATCGTGCTCCACATCAGCATCCACAACAAGCTGTATCCGGTCCGGGCTCCAGCTTGCAAGTCTGCAGGGGCAGTCAGGGTCGGTACCACGCTTAGCATGCGCATGCTGCATCCCTGCCATGGCTTCGGCATGACTCCGTGAGTGAGCATGCTACATGGAGCTGTTTTGGCATCCTACGTGCCACCGCTGTGCTCCCTGGATCGCTTGATAGCGTGGATGAGACAACAACCATACGCACACTGCTTCGTAGGTTCCCACGCGTCACGGTCCCTGGCTGTCCTGCCAAGGCCCTGCTCTAGGCAACTCACCACTCTCTAAGTTCCCAGGATCAACAAAAGCAACGCACATGAGGAAGCCGGGCCTGCGGGCAAACAAAGAAGTAAGCGTGGTGCGGTGAGGGAGGCCGACCCAGCGGGGAGGTCGAAAACCAGCCCTGCCTGTGGGCGTGGCTTTTGGTGGGGAGGTGATATTCACTGGCGAGGCAAAACCCCAGCCCTTTGGTTCTAAGTAAGGACCAGCATCAATAGTGGTGGAGCTCCCAGCCAGAAGCCGGCGCACCCCATGTGTAGGAAGAGCCTCCTCCAAGAGAACTTGAAGCCGGACAGGGCCCCCTCGTCTTCACTTTCCAGGAAAGCCACAGCCTCACGAACATCATCACGAGAGCTTGAGGCAGTGGGTGGACCGTTCACAGACGGCACCTTCACCATGACGCTTGCCATGTCCCTGTCCTGTTAGCGATAGAGCACCATACATAGGAAGCCCGGTCTTACTGGAGCCACAAGGGGCATCGATTGAATTGCCAATCTTAGGACTTTGGAGGGCCACCAGGCATGAGTCATTTCCCGCGAGCGCTTTCCCTGGGAAATAAGCTTGGCCACGTGGTCATACTATATGATGCATACCTATCTACACAGGCATCCCTTCAGATCTCCTTTAAGGATCCATAGGTTTCCGGTTTATTCTCACTGATACGGTGCACCACTTTTCTTTGTTCTGAAGGAGCTAGGTGCCTGCCCTTTGGTGGTATTGGGAGTTCCGAATATGAAGCATGCGGGCCGTGGTGCAAAGAGTTAAGAGCGCTAGCGTGGAGGCAAGTGTGCTGCGACTTGATGGTGATGCCGCCATCGACATATCCCGCACCTTGCTCGCTGGTGGCATCAAGTGTCAGGCTCCTTTGGGACTCTTTTTTTGCCCACCCAAGGAATGCGAGGCTGGTAGGAGCATCAACTCTGGATCCAGCCGAGCCAACATCTGCCGCCTAGCTGGGTTGATACTGCAGGTGGATGGGGAAGTCATTTCAAGGATAGGTCCCGGGCTGCTATGCTTGATAGGCTGTGGAGGGGGGGACACGGAGCGAGACGCAGAGTTCATGTGAGTCTCGCAGCTGGGCTGGGCATGGGAGCACCCTGCCTGGTGCCAGTTTTTGTTCGCTGGGGGGCGGGATGCAGCTTGTGGAGTGCCAGGCATATGAAAGGCTGCATGCATGTCATGCCTGGGTCTCTTGGCACGGACCGCATGACTAGGTGAGAGAAAGGAAGGGGAGCGAGGCTTTCAAGTGGAACAGTACGTGCCTGTCCTGCTGCCTACCAACAGCTTCAAGCTGCCGGGCTGGGGGGGTCCGTGTAAGCCCTCAGTTACCTCTGCAAGGTGCAGTTGCCGGAAGATCCTTAGCATGCGCATATGGCCGGACGAAGGCAAGAGCCGGGCATGGGACCTGAACGTAAGTCGGCAGGGTTGGGTGGGGGTAGCGGTTTTGCACTCCAGTCAGTAGGTTGCCCCCCGTTTCATCCACAAAGGGATGCGGGAGCAGGAGAGCAGCGTGGACTGCTCCCTTTCACTAAGGCGGCTGAGATAGCTGCCCACTCTCATCGCGGCAAGAAACATAACTGCATAGAACCCTGTCAGCCCAGGATACCCGTACCTCCTCTCCAATCGCATTACCTGCCATCCTAAGTAGGATACAACCTGCAGGCTCTCATCAACAGGAGGGATCTTTCTCCACAGGCCGGTTGAGTGCCGGAGCGACAGAAGCGCACCCACAGGCTGCACCGTTATGTCTTCCTTCGCCTAATGCGCCCTTGCACTGTCGTGTGCCACACAGGTGAAGCAGAAGGAGTATGAAGTGCTCTGCGTGTCCCAGTTCACCCTGTATGGACGGCTGCAGAAAACAAAGCCGGACTTCAGCAAAGCCATGCTGGCGCAGCAGGTGCGCACCCGTGACTGCCTGATTTTTGTAGGGCTTTGCCTCCTTGGTGGGGGTTTCCTTCCAAGGTGCATAGTCATGCACACTGACACAAACGGTTGTGAGGAGTCTATGAGATACACGTGGTGCCAGCAGCCTGTGCGTGTACCCAGCAAGGCAGTGAGGTTGGTGGAAGGCTCTGCTGGAAGGACCGAGCTGTTTTGCTCCACCGTGCACAGCTGGTTGTGGTTGACATGGACTCTTGACATTGCAACTGCTTGGTGTGACTTGGGCCCCCTTTGCCCCCGCCCCCCCTCTAGGCCCGCGATTTCTACCAGCAGTTCTTGGAACGCCTGCGAAAAGAGTATGGCCTGCCTGAGAGGATCAAGGACGGCATGTTTGGCGCCATGATGAGTGTGTCATTAGTCAACGACGGCCCTGTCACATTCACACTGGATTCCGCCACCCCTGCCGCCAGCAGCGTCTCTTCCATGGATGACCTGTCCTCCGCCTAGGGGGGTGCCATTGCCACATCCCGTCAGCTGGCAGCTTACCTTGGGACTTCTGTGGCGCTGCCCTTAGGTCTAGGGGTTCTAGGGAGGTTTTTGTTTCAAGCATGGGTGGCAGGTACTGCAAACAGGGAGTAAGAGATGAGCTGGACTGACAGGGTTGGATGCACAGTGTAACTGAGCCTTGCTTGCGTTTTCATATTGGGTGGCCAGATAAGGCGAGAGGAGAGGAGGTACGGGTATACTGATTGCTTTGGTGGGCCATTTTCTGCCTGCTTGTTGCCCTGGCTTAGATGCGGGTAGGCAATAGAGATCCTGGACGTAAGCACTGCCCGGCATCAGCACATGCCCGTGCGGGCTCCTCACCATTCACAGGCACGGAGAGTGAGCCCAGCTGCAGGATTGACTTCGTCCAGCAGCAAGCGGTCTTCACAGCACATGCCGGGGGAAGCTGTGTATGTACATGTGGGACGCATGCAAGATTGCCGGTGCGAAGGTATGCTTGTGGTTGAAGGATGTCTTCTAGGGGCGAGGGATCAGTCAAGCCCCACCTGCATCTTGTCATCCTTCAAACACTCGCCTGTGTTGCGTAGACAGTTGAAGTTGCTTCCTGGGTTGGCTACCAAGCTAGTTTCATCCTATTATAACGATATACATACGTCATGGAATTGCAGGTTTTGGAAGTCAGTCACCAGGCTGGCAGGGGCAGGAGCAGTTCGGTCAGAATGAAATGACGACAACTGAGACAGCGTGGTAGCAGCAAGTGTATTTGCACAAGCAGCTTCGGGACATGAAAAGTTGCCACCAACGGAATGCGTGTCAGAGCACCAATCAGGCGCACAGGCGTAAGAGGCCGGCCGGTGCCCAGCCCACCCGTGCTGCAGCTCTTCATAGAGGGCAAGACTCGGGCGCATTCTGCATCCAGCCCTGTTCATACAGACCAAGTCTCACTCCCTGTTTGCACTACCCCCCACCTCTAGGTCAGCAGGGTGCCCCTGCTGTCCGCTCCATTCCAGCATCAGGCTGAACCACCTCTCTGCTGTCGGCTGAAGCCCAGCCGCTGCACTTAGGGCTGCAGACGAGGGAGAGGCTTTTTGCCAGGTCGGCAGAGCCCAGACATCGAGGACCGCAGCTCTTGCTGTGAGGTGCACACAGGGGCGGCCGGCTCCAACGGTCGTGGGGCGTCTATCAACGCGGCCAGAACCAGGCGAGGCAGACGCCCGCCACTGCTATGGCCGTGCCCACCCAGTCGCCTGCAGGACAGTTGGCATCTGGCAGTGACCAGCCGTGGGCTGGACGGGCAGGGATGGGTGCCATGCTGCAAGCACGCCCCCAAGAGTTGGGGTTGAGATGAAGCGTGAGCTGGCCAGAGAGCTGGCAGAGCACGATGGGCTGCTACCCATAGTTGCTACTGGGAATCCCAACTCACCCACATCGGGTTTGTCCTTGTCCACTGCCCAACCCCACAGGTATGACAGGACGATGAAGAACCCACCGTACACAGCATAAATCTGCACAGCAAACAACACGGGGGAGCCGCTGTAGATGCCTGGCCAGACTTGTGTGTCCTTTCGCTTAGTGGGAACAGAGGGCCAACCCCAAAGGCTAGCTCGGTGCTCACCCTTCCAAAGGTGTCAGGAGGCTGAAACGTGGGGATAACCCCGTACCTACGAACCAGAAGAGGAGCGCTTGTAAGAGACATTTCAGCGGCAGCTGGAATACCACTTGAGCTCTGCGCACCATTCTCCTAGACTCACAGCACCAGGACTGCGCCTCCAAGCACTGCCATCCACCAGGCCTTGTGCACCCGAAGTGTCTGCCACATCAACCAGCCCCCTCCAATTTCGGCCAGCCCGGCCGCAAGGAAGAGAAAGATGGAAAGGAACACTTTGCCAGTGGTCCAGTGGAAGGAGTCATCTTCCTGCGGGGCTGGCTCGGGGGATGGGGCCTCGCCCACTGTCTCTAATGTCATTGAAGGTCTTGCTGGTCTGTCAAGGTCCCCGTTGTTGGGGCAGCTGTCTATACTGGCGTAGCGGCTAGGGCAAGCAAACTGGTCAGACAGTCCAGCAGCGCTAGGTTTATAGATGCCTGGCAAACTAGACCGACAACAACGTCAGCGATTGACGGTAAGGCCTCATATTAAGTCCTTTCATTGACGCAAAACGCGCCCTATCGTGGCGCTGCCGCTCTCAGAGGCTCTGGTGAGGCATGTCTTTAGGCAGATCAATTTAGGCAGAGCAGAGTACCTGACAACGCCTTGCAACCATCGATCAGGGGCTGTCATAACCTGAGCTCGGGATTGTCCACGGTTATGCAACCATGGTCCCTTAAGGGCCCTACTAGCTTGAGCGCTGCCACTGCACTGGTCGTGAGGATAAAATGACGACCCAACGGGAACATACTCCTTTGCGAACACGATAGATAACCTTAGTCAAAACCGGTCAACCATCATCAAGACCAAGCGTCCGGGCCGGCTTCCTGGTTGGTTTATCAAGAAAGGACCACTTGGGAGTGCTACAGGCCAACAACTCCATACCGGTTGCTGCAGGGCTCACTGTCGCGACAGGAACACCCACCAGTCGAGGTGTCATGACCCAACTCGCAGAAATATTCTAGAACGCCCGGTAAAAGCCGGACGGCAGGGTGTGCTCGCTGTGTCGCCATCCAAAGATACTGTTGTGTCATGCTGACAGCCGCTGACGTCCAGTCACTCCCCGGAACTTGTCAAACTTCCGCTTTCACTGGCTGGCAGCGAGAGGGGCTGCCTGGAAGCGACCTTACCTGGGCCTTATGGCGACATGTTGCACTGTCACACTACCGTCATCTAGGGAGTCCGCCTCGGCGAGCAGATAAAAGGTACTCATGGTAGCTGAAACAACCTGCTGCAACAGCAAAGTGCAGGGCAGGACAGGGAGGTGTGGGCCGGACTAAAAGCGCGGGAATAAATCAATATGGCAGTACCATCTTCTCCCACGAGGCCTCGCGAGGCACAGGGCCAGCCCGTCCGTTACAAATCTTTTTGCAACCCTTACCTATCTCTTCATAGTCACGTTGTCATAGCTGTGCACACCCTGGCGTTTCCTAGACTGGGGCCCTTCTGAGGACGGTCGAGCATGGCACAGCCCGTCCAGTTTCAGCCGCCCGTGAGCGCCTTTGCGACGGCCCCACAGGCAAGGGTCAGGTCAGGCTGTGGGGCGTCCTCCCGTCCTTGTCACGCCAGCGAGCGTAGCTGCTTGCCTGAGCGTGTTGCAGGTTCAAGAAGATGGGTACCCCCCGGCCTCTGAGGAGGACTCCCCGCTGTTCCACTCCGACGACTTTAGGATTTGGTGAGCTCGATGGGCCGGGGCGACGTTGCCTCAGTACAGCCCGGGAACAAGCTGCCAGGGCCTAGAGTCACAAGTACCCTCTCACCCTTCATCGGGGGTTACGAGGTGCTTTGAGCGGGGCTCGTGTGCGCCTGCCGTTGCGTGAAGATGATTCCATGCACCTGCAGGCTGCCTGCTTACGGTCACTGACTGCCTCTCCTGTGTATATGCAGGTGTATGAAAGTAATCCCGTGCACAAAACGCTTTGTGCATGACTGGACAGGTGAGAGGTGTACCCTATGATCGCAGCCCTGGTTGGGAGCAGGGTAGCTGCACACGGGCCCAGTCCATGGCCCCCTCACTGGTGTGACACGCCTGTGAGGCAGGGTGGTGCTGGCGCGTCTTTGCCGCCAGCAGGCCCCTATGTTTGGACCAGCTGCTGGTGGCTTGTTATCTGACCTGCCCTTCCTTCTGCTCCTGCAGTGTGTCCCTTCGCGCATGCTGGTGAGTGTCAGGAACAGCTGGCGCTGCCCAGACCCTCGGCAGTGTCCGCTTGCCAGCAGTTAGGCCTGTTGGCGTCCCTGGCTGGTAGAGATGGTGGGGAAGAGCTATGGGGGTGCATGCACAGCCACGTAAGAGTGTATCAGAGCTCCTCAACCCTGCGTGCGCAGCCACGCGCGAGTGTATCATAGCTCCCTCAGCCCTGCATTGGCGGCTACGCGCGAGTGTAGTATGGCTCCCTCAATCGATGGTGGCTGGCCAGCTGCAGGGGAAAAGGCCGTGCGGCGGGACCCACGCACGCACAACTATACGGGCATTGCCTGCCCCGACATGAAGAAGCAGTCCAGCTGCATCCGCGGCGAGAAGTGCCCATACGCGCACAACGTGTTTGAATACTGGCTGCACCCCACCAGGTCGGAGGTCATGGCGTGATAGGGACCGTGGAGGCGGGAAACGCTGCCCAGCTTGCCAAGCTTCCATTAATCTGTTGAGCGGCCCGCTCCGGAAGTTTAGACCAGAGGCTTTGGCGCTGCCCAGCAACAACTTTGCGTGGACGTGGCACCCACCCTCCCGCCATTGCCTGCAGGTACCGCACGCAGCTGTGCAATGACGGCCCCACCTGCAAGCGCAGCATCTGCTTCTTTGCACACTCTCTGGAGGAGCTGCGCGTGCCTGCAGTCAAGCCCTATGTCAGCCCAGAGGCCCTGGCCCGCGCTTCGCTAGAGGCCATCCAGCAAAACCCCCACCCGCTGGGGCAGCAGCTGCCCAACCCTGCAGCGGCCATGCGTGCGGCGTCTGGCGCGCTTCCGGCGCAGCAGGCGGCCGCTGGCAGCGGCACCCCGCGCAACAACAGCGGGACGGTGCCGCCACCCTTCAGCCCGCATGCCGGGCAGCGCGGCGGGCAGGGCGGCTTTGGCGGGTATTCTCCCGCAGCCGCGCAGCAGGCGCCGGGGGGGCCCTACGGCATGCCGCCGCCTCAGCAGTATGGGGCCCCGCCGCCGCCGCAGTATGGCGCCCCGCCGCCGCAGCAGTACGGCGCCCCGCCGCCGCAGCAGTACGGCGCCCCGCCGCCGCAGCAGTACGGCGCCCCGCCGCAGCAGCAGTATGGCGGCCAGCCCCCGCAGCGCTTGGGTTCAGCGCAG
The DNA here is from genome assembly GCA_001598975.1 of Parachlorella kessleri. Lineage (NCBI taxonomy): Eukaryota > Viridiplantae > Chlorophyta > Trebouxiophyceae > Chlorellales > Chlorellaceae > Parachlorella > Parachlorella kessleri. Next base: position 5,383 of record BBXU01001464.1, on the reverse strand, counting down.
CGCATGGCCTCGGCAGAGTTCAACCGCCGCATGTCCATGGACGCAATGAAACTGTCGCTGACCCCCAGCGCACCTCAGTGGGGCCATGAAAGCTTGGGCGGCTACCCAGCATCGCCGGCGGCAGCTCACCACGGCGGCTGGACGCCCGACGTGGCTGGCTCCAGCCTGCCCAACTCAATGGGTGCTGCCTCCTACCACGCGGCCTCGCCCTCAGCGGCAGCCGCTGCCGCGGCTGCCGTCGGCGGCCTTGGCAGCACAGGCCCCAACTCGTGCCGTCCATCGTATGACTTGAATGCGGCCGCCAGCTCCGCCGGCGGCTCCTGCCTGCCGTCCTTTGACGCGCGCACCTCCTACGATGGGCGCTCGTCGTATGAAACCTCCGCAGCAGCCGCCGCAGTCCAGCAGCAGCAACAGCTCGCCGCATCTGCTGCCGCGCAGCAGCTGTCGTCGCTTGCTGCTGCCGGCCGGCAGAGCAGCAACAGCCTGCAGGGCGGGCAGGGCCTGGGCGCCGGCACCGGCTCACACAGCTCGCTGGCAGGGCTGGAGCAGGTTGCGCGCAACTCTCGTGGCAGCGACAACAGCGACAGAGCAGGTGAGGGGTGAGGTGTTCACACAGAGAGGAATGGTTATTGACTGTTGGGGGGCGCGCATTAAGGTGGGGGCAAGAGCAATGCCGCGCCTGTATCTGAAAGAGTGCTGGGATTGTAGTTTGACGCCTGGAAGGCTGGAGGGGTGGCAGGCGACGGTTGGCATGCAGGGTACTGACCTGCTGGGGGCATGCATCCCTGTGCGGCGGTGAGTAGTGGGGCCTCCCTGCTGCAAGGATGGCCTATCACGCTGGTATGCGCTGCAACTAAAAGAAATGTGGGTGACGAGAGAGGGAGACGCAGGGCGGATGGCAAGGCTTCTGATGGGTTGGGAGTTTATAGGTAGCCAGCGGTGATATATGGGGCTGGCAGCTGCCCCAAAGGTTGTGACACTCTGGCTCTAGTACGTCCCAAGTGCATGCTCTTGTCTGCCTGCTGCCCGCGAAGCAGACGTTGCTGGGACCGGGATGCAGCTTGCCTGCTGCATGGTCCTGCCAGTTGTACAGATTCTTCCTGTCATTTGCGGCCGGGTGGCGCCATCGGTGCCGGCCTCGGTGACATTCTGCCGATAATGAGGGGCCGTCCAGCAGGCTGCCGTGCTGGCCTTGGAGCTTTGGGGGTAATGCTCATGCCTTTGCCCTACTTATACATCCCATGTTCCTTGCCTGTGCAACAGCCCACTCCCCGTCCTCCGACACCCCCACCGCCGGGGCAGCCGCAGCGGCGTCTGCCCTGCCAGCCGCAACCGAGCTGGACCTGGCCCAGTCGCTGGCCACGCTGAAGATCGCCCTCACCCAGCAGCATGTGGCCGCCGCCGCCGGCTCGGTGGGTCAATTCCGCCGCCTCTGCTGTGCCGGTCTGTGTACAGTATGATGCCGCATGAAGAGATGGTCGACGGTTGGGTTTTCAGTTGCTACCCCTTGTTTTGTTGTGGCCGGTTTGGCGCTTTACTGCAAGGTTGGGAGGTAACTGCTCCTGACGGCCTGGTGGGGCTCTTTGCTAGCTGCTGCTGATAGTGCCTGTCTGGCGACTGGACACTGATTGGAAGCCTTGCTGGGTGGCTTCCGTCTCTCCCTGCCATACTGTGTTGCTGGGCGTCTGGTGCCTCACCGAACATCTCTTTGGAACTGGTTTTGCAACTTGCCCAACCCATCCTATTTTGTCTCCTTGTTGTGCTGGTGCAGAACCATGAGATTGTTATCTCCACGCTACACCAGATTCTGAAAGAGGCCATTGCCCAGCACGGCGGCAAGCTGCCCAACCTGGGCTCCCTCTCTGGCATCTCGCCACGCACCAGCAACAACGCCGCGGGCGTCAGCGCCGGCGCGGGCGGCAGCGCCAGCGGCTCGCCCGGCCTGGCTGCCAGCTCCTCGTTCTTTGCCTCGTCGGACAACTCCGCGTCGGCGGTGTCCGCATCGCCGCCGCCCGGCGCGGCGCGCCTGAGCAGCGGCAGCACCAGCCAGCATAGCGCTGCCCAGCAGGCGCAGCAGGCTGCGGCGGCCCAGCAGCAGCCCTGGATCAGCACCATGGGCAACATCAAGTGGGACGCTGCGCCATCCCCGGCTTCGCCCAACTCATCGGCCGCAGGCCCACACGGCGATCGCCGCCTGAGCGGTGAGAGTGCTGGCACCCTGGAGTGATCGGGGCGGCGGCACGGCAAAGCCCAGGGGGTGGAGCGCGCAAAGCGTGTTCTGTTGGGTGAGCAGGGGAGCTGTGTGGGTGGGTGGGATGAAGCGGCGAAGAGCTTGTGTGATGTGGCTAGGCAGCTTGGCCCACTTGTAGGGCATCGTTGTGTCCAAAGCGGAGTGTGATGCTGAGAAACAGTGTTGTGCAAGCCTGCTGCCACCTGGCATGCAGTGCCATGCAGGAGGGGTTCCCTTGCAGGTGAAGGCATCCTTAGCATGTGGCTGCTACCTTTCCTTTGGTGTACTTGATAATCCACCACCCCCTCATTGTCGCCATTGTTGGGCATGATGCCATTCCTGTTAAAGCCCACCTTACTGTGTTGTTGCGGATATAATTAACTTTGCTGTGAGACTTGCCGGTTTTGCTGTATGCGATGGTGTGCTCTCGTTTCAGAATAGATCCTCAAGACAGTAATCGATTCTCTCTATCCTTGCGTCTGTTACTATGGGTGCGTGCGCTGCTCTTCATGATCGTCAATCGATCAATCACTTTTCAGCCATTGTGGGTGGCTGTCTGACTGGTGGTGCCCGGCGGAGGGATGCGGAATACGGAAAGAAGTTTTAGCTGTGTGGGGGGCGTGAACGCGGGTGGTTTTGTCTGTTCTAGTCATACAAAAGGCCTGAACAAGAATTGGAAGGGGACGCCGCGGCGGCGCACACAAAATCCTCTGAGACTTACATCTCGGTTTTACACTTATGTCATTTGCAGCAGCGGGGGCGGTTTGCACCTGACCCCACTCGGGGGACATGGAGTGTCTATCCTGCTTTGTGCCAGGGCGTTAGAATGACTACGAACCGATTCTTGCTGTCTATCTTCATCATTCCTCCCTGCCATGAAGAAACCCCTTGCCCCATTCCTTAAGAGTGGCTGCGCACCTTGCGCCTAGGCGTTTGCAACTGTGTCCCCTTGCTCGATGCCTGGCCGGCCGCAGGAAAGTGGCCAGTGAACACGGGGTGGCTGCCTGTGCGGAAGGGTGGCAGGGCATTAGGTTGAAGCTCCACCTGGCCTGCATGGCTGTAGGTGCATGGCGGTCCTGGGTGCTTGCGTGCATTTGATGGCCTTGTGTTATTGGCGCCATCTCGAGCGCTATGGAGTGATGTGAGGTGGCCCATGCCTGGGGTGCTGCACGCCCGCCCAGTGTGTGTGCTGTTTCTGTCCTGTGCATTCAGTGTAGCGCGTGTTACTCAAAGTTCTGTGCATCTCCAGGGACTGCTTTGCTCGCTTCCGGTACTAGTTTCATTGATGGCTGATGCTTAAGCCTTCCGACAGTTGCCCCTGTTGATGTGGCCTCAGTAGACGTGGCCAGGGTGTGTGCAGCCTGATGCTTGTTACTCTTACTTTCCTTGGTGGACTATTCCCTTGCTTGCAACCTGTGCTGTCGGTTCCTTCAAAAGTTTGTCAACACAGACAAATTATCAAGCATGGTCCCTTCGTTCAAGCAATGTTAAGGTCTTTTTGAACACTACTCTATTCTGCTGTCGTCCCTTGCTTGCATGATCATGGTCCGTTTATCCGAGCTGGTTACAGTTGCCCGCACATAGATTTTTTGAATGCCTGGGAGGTGATGCATACCTGGCAAATGTTTCCAAATGTAGAGTTGTTTGTGACTGGGATTACTGGTTTCTTGCATTGGGTGGCTTGATCAGGTTTGTTGAAGCCATATATCACGAGGAGTGTGAACATGAAATGTTTTTGGGTGGCCTGCGTTTGCCTTTGCTGTTGTCGTCGCCGGCGAATGCTCTGTAGAAATTTTTTCCAATGGGATTCTGATTGCATGGCTTCATAATGATTCTCACTTCCCTAGTGTGCTTTGCTGGCTGCAGTCCGCTATCTGTACAATCCTCTTCCTCCTTGCCTTTGCGTATTATGTCATTTATGTCCTGGGTCGCCTTTGCGTGCTGATAGACAGGTCCGCCTGTAACCCCATATTGCCATCGTCCACCAAAGGGCATACTTGATCCCAGCATTCCCTAGAAAATTGCTCGGTCTTCGGGAAAGACCCACTGGATCAGAGCTCAAGCAAGTCCATTTACTGCATCTAACTCTGTCAGTCCAGTTCACCGTCACCTCTCCCCTGTTCGCATTGCCTTTTTACCAACCAGGCCTTGGACATTTAAGACCCTGTCAGCATGCATGGCAGCAGGGTCAAGCGTAGCACAACTGTGCACAAGTTAGCCAATCTACAGCCATAACATTAGCAGCGTAAGACGGCCTGATTTGGACATAGGGAAGACCGGTTTCGTTCTCAGCGAGCATTGGACAATATTGCGATCGCTCACCACCTGGCTTCTTCTCAGTACAGCTGCAGCCTTCTAGGCAAGGCACTTGCCTCGCAGCATGAAACCGCCAGCTCCACGCAGGCCTCATGTGGCACCACCAAAGTTTGGGGATGCACAGCAAGCTCTTCCCCCAGACGCTCAGCCGCAGCAGCAACAACGGCAGCAAGATGCTGAGCCTGGGCAGGGGGAAGCCCTGGTGGACGCTGGTGAAGGGTCGCCAAAGGCCAGTGCTGCTGAACCTCACTCAGCAGCAGAGACGGGTGACCGCACAGGTGGGCCACAGTGCTGGCAGCGGCTGTTCAGCCCAGCATCCTGCGGTGGGTGAGCAGAGTTATTTTAGGAAGTGCTGAAGCTAAACATGTGCTGGCAAGTCTGACCAGCAAGACCAGCGAGCAGGTCGCACACACAGGTACCTCCGGCCCTTGCTGTGAGAGTTTGGCTTCAGCCGACGATGACTGCCGTGACAGCTGCCACCAGGACCTGTTGGGGGGTTCCGTCTTCCTCAACTGGAAATTCGGGGTGGCTGCCTTCTGAGCATGTGTGGATAGAGGGCAGGCGCTGGTGGAGGAGAGGACCAGGGATAGGCATCAACCCCTTGCTCGATGATCACCCATTGGCTTAGCCTCCCAGCACTGGATGCCACACTGTACCTTTTGTAATGCACTGCATCCCTCGCCTCAACCTGCAGGCAAGGCGCATATGGCTGCTGCGGCCGCTGCTGCTGCCGCTGCCGCCAAGCATGCAACGCCTGCTCAGAAGGAGCGCATGATCCTAGAGGCCGCCTCTGCGGTGAGCTATTTGCAGCCAAGCAGGCCAGTGTTGTCAGGGCTA
>BBXU01001462.1:0-16337 GCA_001598975.1 Parachlorella kessleri | reverse complement strand
GGGGGAGTGGCGCGCGCTATGGGAGAGTCTCGGCTGGTCTGCCCGCCCAGGCAGACAGCTGCCTCTCCCTCAATTTCCTGACTCAGCAGCATGAAGTCCTGTTGTATGCCTATAGCTGTTACCACCGGCTGGCACTGGCTGTGTGGCTTGCAGAGTAAGCAGGTTGCGATGGAGGAGTTGACCGCTGGGCAGGCTTCCACGCTGGTGCGCAACGAGCAGGAGATCGACAAGTCCATGGCTGAGATGGAAGACCTGGAAGAAACGCTCTGTGATTCCATCAGGTGAATTGCTGCAGAAGGGCTAGGCGGCATGGTGCCTTGACCGTATTTGGAATCCGGAGTCGGATCCACAGTCAAGTCCACGGCTTGGTATTGTCTTGTGCTTGCAAAGTGGGAGGTGGCTATGGCACAGTATCCCAAGGTATTGCACCCTTGGTGTCTAGGCATCATGCTGATTTGCGGACCTGTGGGGACGCCTCTAGGCTTCATGTGGCAGGCAGAGTGTGTACAGAGGGAGGGTGCAGGATGCCCTGGTTGTATCACGACCCCCGATGGCCAAGGTCCTATGGGGTGGCAACCAGAAACACAATAAAACTTTAGAGGTGCTTGAAAACTGCAGAGACTCCATTGGCGCTAAGAAGCGCGAGGCGCTGGGCAAGGAGGGTGAGGAGGGTGCCAGGAAGAAGAGGCGGCGGGGCGACTCGGACGATGAGTACGAGGGTGAGTCGTGAGGGACCCGGTGCATGTCTAGCTAGCTACTCGTGCCGGGCGTCATGCCCAGCTGTTCCCAACAGCCCTTGTGTTTTGTAGCACCCCAGACCCCACTCTCTCTGTGGCAGGCTTGCATGCATTGCTGCCTTCAAGAGCCCAGGCACCCTGCAAAGCCAGGCCGTGGGAGATTTATCTGTTCCTAAGTCTTGAGCCACAGCAGACCTTAGAATAGCTTGGAATGTGTTCCGCGGCCCGACCTCGGCTTGCTGCGTGCTGCCATTCCTGGCCATGGGATGAGCAAGTCTTTGGCAGCATCAATGCCTGGAGTGGTGGTGCAGATCTGCTGCCGCTGTTGTGCTGATGAGCCTCCCTGCCTGCACCCCCCTCAGCTCTTACAGCACAAACCTAGTGCTGGCTTCCTCCCTGCTGCTGTCCGGTGATAGGCTTGCGGTCCATGCGCAGGCAGCAGCGACGAAGACGACTTCTATGACAGGACCAAGGGGCAGGGGCCTCAGGCGGGCCAGCCGGGCAGCAAGAGAGCAGCCAAGGCGGGCAGGGGAGCCAAGGGCGGGCAGCAGCAGGAGGTTGAGGACGCTGCCAGCCTGTATGGCAAGCGGGAGGCGCTTCAGGAGGAGAAGAAGATGCTAGAGGTAGGAAGGGCCATGTTGGGAGGGGCAAGTGGGTCCTTGGGAGGATGTGGTGTGTTTTAATGTTGCAGGTTCGTGGGAGAGGGTTGACTGGGTAGGTAAACACTGTTGTTGTTACTACTCAGAAGGACTACGGGGTGCCAGCAGACGGCTGGGCGTGTGGTTGCCTCAGACAAACACACACACTGTTGCACACGCACCAGGGGTAAAGAGTCACTGGAAGTGCACAGCAATGGCAGCTGCGGCGTGCCCGTTCAGAGTGCTCCTATGGCACGAGACAGGCGCTGCGCATGGCTGACGCACAATCGTACAGTTTCTGTATAAGGCGAAACTGCGAGGCCTGCATGGTGCACCAGCTCCCATCGTGGTGTATGCAAGCCCACATTCAAGATCTGTCCTGCAGGCACGGCTACGGGAGGAGGAGGAAGCTGCAGCAGGAGTTGCTGGCGGCTGGGGGCGGAAGGAGCAGGAGGCCAAGTCAGCGGCCGCCCCCGCAGTTGCGGCCGCAGCGGAGGCAGTGGACTCGTTGGACGCCTTCATGACGGGTGCGTGGACTGGCCTAGCCGGGTCCTTGCTCCTCCGAGGGCTGCCCGTGTTTGCTGCTGGTGGCAGGCGTGCGACCGTAGGGCGTGGGGCCCGCTAGCCAGGCTGGTGGTGGGCAGACGGGAAGGTGCATACACGTGACATTGTCTGCACTGGTGTGGCACAGCTGCGCTGGACGAGACGGACCAGCGGAGCCTCTCGCGAACCGAGCTAGCTGGCAGCCTGTGTGACAGTGCTACAACTGAAGGAGACATGGCAGGCTGCCCTCTGTGGCAGCTGAAGCTGTGTTGAGGTCGTAGTAGTGGGCCATGGAAGCCCACCACTGACGGCGGTGTGTGTCGTGTTTGAGCGAGGCAGGGGTGGTGGAGGCGCAAATAGAGCTGGACCGCGTGGGGGCTTTGAGGCGGGAGCTGGCGGCGGTGGAGTCCCAGCTGGCGCGCGCCGAGAGGCTGCTGGCAATAGCAGACCCTGATGGGTGGGTGTCAGGGCTGTGGTAGCTATGCCTTGGCTGGGCTGGAGAGCGAGGCATAGGAGGATTAGTGGTAAAATGGACTGAAAGTTCTGGGTGCAGCTGTGATCCTGCTGTTGATTGGTAGCAGGGTGCCTGAGCCAGCCAAGGTGCCTCACCGCTGCTCTCCTGGTCTCCCCAGCTACCGGTGCTGACATGCCTGCCAGTCCCGCACCAGGTACTTCAAGCCGGGCAGCCAGGCGGCAGTTGCGGCGGTTGAGAAAGCCAAAAAGGCGCTGGAGGTTGAGAAGAAGCGAAAGGAAGCCGAGGAGCGCCAGCGCAAGGAGAGGGAGGTGAGGCACAGGAGCACCTGAGCATGGCGATGAGCGCTGAGGTCTTGAAGCGAAGGTGGGGTGGTTCTTTGGTAGCGAGGTGTGGGGGGCGTGGAAGGGGGGAGAAGGGGCCCCTGCACAACTGCAAGCACAGCTGCAATCCACTTGGGTACTCAAGCTGGAAAAGCCGTGATGAAAGCCGTGCAGGAAAAGTGGGGATGTGCCCAAGGATTGACCAGGGGCTGCCGCTTGTGGGCGCGCTCGCAGGCTGCAAAGCAGAAGGAAACAGAGGCATTTGTCCCTGAGACAGAAGACGAGGATGAAGGGGCAGCAACAGCAGCAGCTGAGCAGACGGTCAAGCTGCAGCATGCGCAGCAGCCACCGGCTGCAGCCCTGCACCGATTAGAAAGATTAGAAGCCGAGCAGGGCACAGGGGGTCTGCAGCTTCGGAGGCGGCCTGAAGCGCAACCCCCAGCTGCAGAAGAACCAGCCAGGGTAGCTCCTCCAGCTGACAGGGCTGCAGAGCAATCGCCAGGTGCTAATGTGGTGCCTACTGCCCAGCAGCAGCAACCGCCGCAGAAACAGCAGCAGGTGGTGAGCAGCTACCAGGCGCGCCGGGCGGGCATAGCAGCTGCACTGGCGCAGCAGAGAGCCGGGAGCGGCGGCGGGGGGCAGCAGCGGCTGCCGGCGGGCGGCATGGGCCACAACAAGGATGTGGCCGCTGAGGCGCAGGCGCAAGTGCTTGCTGACTTGGCACTGCTGTCCCAGGCGCGACGGGGCGCGCAGGTGGGCATACAGCTCAGGACAAAGCTGCACCACCCTCGCCCTCCTGTGCAAGTTGTCCCATCTGTTGGTACCTGCTGCCAGGAATGCGTGATGTTGTATGCATGACTTCAAGTGCCCGCGCAGCTGTGTTCCTAGACCACATCAAGCGCTTGCTTGACGTCACCCTCCCCTTACGCATAGCGTGAAGGTCACAAGCACACCAAGGACCAACAGTATCGCCCCAGCCGACTGGCATCAATGCCCTCCCCCACTGTTTGTCAGGCAGCAGAGGAGGATGGGGCCCCTATGGAGGACTTTGACACCCCCGAGGCAGCAGCGGCGGCGGCAGCAGCTTATGCTGCATCGCGGGGCAGCATACGGAAAGCTGAGAGCGCAGACTGGCAGCCTCCAGCAGGGCAGACTGGAAACGGGCGCTCAGCGCTAAATGACGAGCTGGGGTACTGAGTGACTCCTTCGCACATACCACGGGCCCCGTGGTGTTAAAACCCAGCCAGTGTACCAGCTAGAAGTTATTGCTCCGGACCAGTTGAGGCTCAGTCGTGAACCGCGGCTTGGTGTTGCGGACCAGCATTTGCGGTGCAGGCTGCTGGCCCTTAAGACACGTCTCTCAGATGGGTGTTCGGGCGGGTGCCGCTGCATCGCGAGTCATGGCTTGGGCAGAAGATTTCACCATAGAGTTGCGGAAAATACAACTATTGGTTCCTTTAACGAATATTTCAATGCTAGTCCCCAGTAGCTGGGGAACCAACCTCTCAAAGTAAAGTTCAGGCTCCCTTACGGCATTGGAACACCTCGCGGACATCAAGAAGCCAGTAAGGAAGACAGATGGAGTGCACACCAGTAGACGCTGTTAGGCTTGGAGCAACCAGATCTGTCTTTGCTAAACACAAATATCTCTCCCCGTTTGGTACAGCCTGCCACCATCAACAAGTCACGCTCGTCAGCACAAAGCAAGGACAGCACAACACGCCCCATAACCCTGGGCTTGGATAGATCACGGGACAGCAGACCACTTCCACAGTGACTTGAAGCGCTCCAGCCACGCTCAAAAGACCGCCAGCATACCCTGCTCACCCCTGCCGCTCCAGCCGCTCGTCAGCATTTGTCATTCATGTTCAGCCCAAACTTGCCAATTGCTGCCTGGAAAGGCTCCCCTTGGTGGCCGGTGCCATCATCCAACACTATCATCTCATAGTGGCCCTCCATTGAGCCTACTGGCGTGCGCAGCGGGCACCCTGAAGAGTACTCGAAGCTCTGGCCCGGTGAAAGGACAGGCTGCTCACCAACAACCCCAGGCCCCCTGCACATGGCCATACATCTCCAGGGCATTTGGAAGGTCTCAGAACGTGGAGTAAGGTGGCCTAGTAAAATTTTGCAGCAGCCTCTCTCTGGGACGTCAGCATACTGTGTTCCAAGTTTGCTAAGGGTAGCACTGGCAACAAAGCACCCAATTGCCGTAAATAGAAGAAAAGGGACACCATGGACCATAGTGGGCTCCTCGAAACAACGGCAACTTGAAAAGCCGCACAACAATCCCAGCAGCTCAGGGCAGCCGAAGAACATTGACCGACCTGACTTCCTGAGTCTGGAACTCGCCGTCCGTGATCAGCCAATACCTCCTCTTCAGCTGTACCGTGTTGGTGCCTTCATTCTGAATCTTAATGGTGTAGGCAAAGAGGTACTGGCTCCCCTGCACCGCACGAGGCCACTTGAACGGCAAAGCCAGGCAACATGGTGACCAAGACCATATACAATGCCCAAGGAACGCCAAGTTATTAAAGACAGTCAGGGGCATAGTAAGCTATGCAGCCACGACGCCGCGCGTGCAGTCATCCCCATCACCCACCTGGGGAAAGGACTGTGCAGGCACATAGCAGGCCCTGACTGTAACTCGGACTCCGTTGGTAACAGCCTCGGACTTGGAAGGCGGGCATTCGAACTTGGGTGGTGGCGGTTGGAGTTCGGCCAAGCGGTCGCGCAGCTGGGCAGCTTCCTGCGGCCAAGCAGGGCCACAGGCAGAGCGGTCCCTGAAGCAGTACTACTCCTAGCAGGGAGTTGATGTGATAACGGTGAGCAAAGTTTTGAGCGAGACTGCAAGCGCAACATCCATGTCGGCTTGAAGGCCTCAGGTAGGCTATAGCGAAGAAGTATATTCCTCACGACACTGAAAGCGGCAGGTGCAACGACACAGACTGCTCACATTACCCACCTCATAGCGCTCGCCCTCGACAGCCGCCTGCAGCTGGGCCTTCACCTGAGCGACTGGGTCGGCTGACTCCAGCTCTGCAGCAGTGTTGATGTGTCACAAAAGGCGGCTCAGCACTTGGCTTGCATACCAGGGAGGGGACGCTTGGGCAAAACTCACAATAGCTGGCTGCTTCACTGGCTGCTTCCCTGGATCCATGTCGCCTACCTTGTATCTGATCCCTCAGCTTTGCTGCGATTGCATAATCCTCGCTTCGGACGGCCTTGTCAAGTGCAGCCTTCAGCTGCAGCAGCTGCACTGTTCGGCCCTGTGCTGCTGTGGGCGTGTCGCCCTGCACCGAAGCTCTCACTGTACATAGTCTCCTTGATGTTCTGCTGTTCGACACCGAAGCAATGCCAAGACGCTGTCTGCCCAGCTGGAATGTGTGCATGGTCAGTCGTAGCAACTTCTGCTCGCCTGCTTCCACGAAATGACTGCTTTTCACGATTGTTGCTGCAATATAGAATAAGACAGCTAGATGATGCATCATGCTGGGTCTTCCACGTCACCCATGCTGAGGAGGTTGGAAATCGTATCATCTGTCATGATGTCAATGGCCAATATCCATCATGGCATGACCGATCGAGCTGCCTTGGTGGTCCACTTACATAGGGGAGCTCTCCGTTTGAATACTGGCGTAAATTATGCCAGTAGTTTAGGTTAGGTTGAAGGTTGCAGTACACTTGGTGAATAGAAACGGAGCACACCTAATCACGGCTGTACCTAGACTAGTGTCAGTATGGGGTTATCACATCGACCAGGCCTCAGGTGACGGAGCTAATATTAGTTACCAGCAGCCAGGTTAGTGATGAGCCTGTCAAAGGGAGTGTAGCCGGCGGTGCTGGCAAAGGTGGAGGTTCTGGTATTGACTATTGAGCCGGTATAGCCGCCAATAGCCGTCCCGGTGGCTGCACAGGTGTAAAGCCAATCCGTTTCACTACTTCGGGAGAGCTTCTCGGAGAGGTGGGCCTCAAACAGCCGCATATTCGGCAAGGGCACAGCAGCAAGGGCTGCTACTGACGCATAGATGCACCAAAGCACACGATGAGTTGATGACTTACCCTGAGAGGCGGGCATGCCGCCGATGGTGCTCTGGGTTGAGAAGCCGCTGACACTCGCCGCACTGGTGCCGGCAGCGGTTGAGCCAGAGAAGCCAGAGGCGAAGGGCGCCCCCAAGCCACCAGCAGCGCCTGCTGTATATTGAGCAGCGGTGACTGGGAGGCCGGTAGTGTGAGGTAAGACCGGGGTAGGAACGGCACCGCTGGCTGCATGCGGGGGACCAGTAGGGGAGGGGATCAGTGGAAGAGGGAGACGGGCGAGCAGTGACCCCAGCAGAGTAACGCAGGAAGTGGAGTTTTGGTTAGAGGGCAGCGCACATGGCGGCAACCTTGTGTAGCTCTTACCCTGGGCGCCAGAGGCACCGGTAGGCAGCGCACTGCCAAAGGCCACCGCCGCCTGAACGGTGGACTGCCCTTGCCCGGCCTGGCCTTGGGTGGAGGTGGTGCTGGCCTGCCAGGCGGCTTGCTTCAGCCTGCGTCCTGTTACCCGGAGGAGTTACAGGAAGGGAGCAACATAGGGAATGTGGTTGATATGATTAAGAAAGAAGCGCAAAGCACATAAAACCCGCCCCAGGCTGCTAGTCGCTGCCAAGTTGGTTGAACAACGGAGCTGGTTATAGGCAACTCCTGCTTCATGATAGCCTTTCAGACAAGCCAGGCTAGGTCCTTGGCTCGAAGGAAAGGCAAGCCAAGGCAACATACCTGCAGGATATTCTGACTCCGACCTGCAATCCAAAACATCGCTGTGAGTACCAGACGCTTGGTTAAAAATCTTGGGAAGAGTACACAGAACAAACATCATGTTCCTGCTGTCTTAGGACGGCACAGACACCCTTATTGGCCGGTCTTCTTATCTTACAACCTTGTACCAGTGATGGCGGTGGCAAAGAGCACCATGAAGGCTAGGAGCATGGTGGTGCGCGCCATTCTATCTGCAACAGCACCACACTCAACCTTGGGTGATCAGCACTCGAGGTATGCAGGCTGCCATCAGCGTAGCTCACTGTTGCATCTGCCTAGGTTACACACACAGCTCATTCAAGCCTGACAAGTCGTGTCCACCCTGATATTGCCTGAAAACCATTGTCAAAGTCATCAGGTGGTGTCATGGCAGTGCAGTGTGGCGAGCCTTCCACTGGACTCACCTTAACTTTGCCAGCTGCTCGTTGATGGCAACTCCAGCTCGACGTGCTATGGCGTCCAAAGTTCTGTGCTGGTGTCGGTCGACATGGACGATGCAGCACGCATTCCCATTTTCTTGGCGGATTCCTAGGGGCAGGAGAAACAGCATGCACGAAGTGAAGGCGCAGGCGCAGGCCCAACGACCATTGTGCAGATTAGGTAGGAAACCTATATCCTTCGCATTGGGCTAGCAAGCCAATAGCATACTGAGGTTCCAGCTGACGCAAGTTGTCAGCATTTGTCACCTCAGACTTTTGTTGATGGACATGGCAATGCGAACAGGCGAGAGGTAGGGGTGGAACAGGGTGGAACAGAGGTAGTAACATTACTGTGAGGATTGAATGCATTTAATAGCACGGGTGGGAGGTAGTGCGAAGAGGGAATGAGAGGTGAGCTGTACTAACAGGGCTGGATGCAGACTGCGCCGGTGTCCTGCCTGAGTTCTGAGCCAGTAGTTCTCTCCCTAGTTATTAGCATGGGTGGCAGGTATAGCGAACAGGGAGTGAGAGTTGAGCTGTTGAGTTATTAGCATGGGTGGCAGGTAGTGCGAACAGGATGTTGCTGTTGAGTTATACTTCAGACTTTCCTCAAGAGGTCTGAAGCTCAGGCAAGCCACATGTGTACGGCCGCAGAGCATATCGTAAATTACTGGTGTCAGGAAACGTTAGCCCCGCGACCTTGCCACATTTGAGGTCGTGTAGCTGTGAACTGTCAGCTTGGCTATATATATATATCAGCTCCCAAGCTGGTATCTATACTGGGTTGTGTGCTAGAGTGGAAGCAAGGCGCGCCGCGCGGCCAGTAGTGTGCATACCTCGCCATGTAAGACTGGAGGGACAAGATAAGTTTCCAAATAGCCTTTAGTAGCTCTCCAGTCGGCCTCCCCCTCAACCACTACCACATTCACCATGCCTACAATGCCAAGCTACCTACGCCAAATGTGTTCACTAGCTCGGAGGCTACACCCCTGCTACAAGGGATAATGGGACGAGAAGTCAGCAAAGCACCAAGTTGTTAGCAACTGGTCATGGCTTGATGTGAATTTTAGACCGATACAAAACATCTCCTGCCAAAGGCAATATCATTAGAATGAGCTTTCCCTAGAAATCCAAACAGTGTCCTCCCATGCCATTCTAGTCATCCGCAAACTTCTTGTTGACTCGCTGCCTCTTTTCTGACCGTGGCGTCTCGGTATCACTGTCAGCACGCTTGACACCGCCCTTCCGAGGAGGCCCGCTCAAGCCCGCCTGCAGCAGGCAAGGGCACAGGCTGCTCAGGGCACGCCATGACACACAGAGCACCACAGGTACAGGCAGGTACAACAACAAAGGGCTGCACCAGCTTCCACCCAAAGAAGGCCCCCCTTTTTGGCGCCTTGTGATATTATGCTCCACGCACTCCCAAGCCAGGGCTCCAGTCAGGCTGAAGGAACCCCGCACACGCACGCCGCCCCAAAGACACATGGACAGGCGCGCATGCACACCTCAGAGGCAGGCGGGAGCCTCCTGCAACTCCCCTCGATACTTGCCTGCTTCAGCTGCACCCGCCGCTTGAGGTCCAGGAGCTGTATGACCTCCTGCTGCAAGCTGAGGTATGCCCCGCACGTCTGCCGGGTGGCACAGCGTGGGAAGGCGCCCTGCCCCAGTTCCGCCATGCTGCCCTCCACGCTCTTCTGCAGCCTGCACGGGTAAATAGCCACACCAGCATTTCATGACTGACCGCGGGGCAAGGCTTTAGAGACATCCATGCCCGAGCTCTCAATGTGGTAGTTGGTAAGGCCCAGCATGAGCATTCCCTGAGAGAGTCCTGGCGCGACCGAGCAGCAACCCCAGGAGTGAAGCTCAGCCCAGGGACTCACTTGGCCGGGTTGATTTTCTTCATGACATCCTCTGCCAGCTCGCGTTGGTTCGTTGCGCGGGCCGTGACCTCATTCGTGGGCACGGTGGGCTGCCCCCTGGCATCAAACAGCGAGGAGAGCCCTGGCGGAGGATACCGGGAAATCTCCAGGATCTGGGCGGGCTCGGGCACCGCTGCTGCTGCTGCTGCTCCGGAGGGCGTCGCCGCCGCTGCCGGGCCGGCGCCATTGGCCGCGGGCCCCGCCGCTGCGGCAGCTGCAGGCGACAGCCAGCGGGGGACGGTGAATTGGGAGCAAGGTCACAAGCCCGTTGTGCATGAGTGATACCACAACCTAAGAGATAACTCACGACCATCTGTTGGCAACACCAAGTGCCGCGCGTGTGAAACCAGGACATTTGGCAGCGCCTGCACTCTATCCACTAGGGTTGCAAGTGAGCTGCTGGACTGATTGCAGCACTATTTCATTTCCCACATACAAAAAACAAAAAGTTGCCTGATGGGTACTCGTAGCCCCATTATTTGTCCCCCTCGCTGCCTCCTGCCCCCCTCCCTGGCAGGCATTATGCACAGCTTATACCACTGGTATGGCATAGCAGGAAGCGGTCTCTGACCATCTCGTACCCACCATACCCACCTGGGGCTGCTTGCCGCTGTCGGGCCGCCTCCTCCTGCCGCCGCCGGGCATCAATCTTTCGCGCCTCCTCAAGTATCACATTCTCCTCCGCATCCTGCGCCCACTAGGCGTGCCTTTCCTCACCCACTAGTCACCCTTTGCAGCAAGGGAGGGTACTTGGCAGGATTGTGCCTCCCCCAGCATCACGATCCCCACTGCATCCTGCAACTATGGCCATGCGGACCGCCTTGGCTGTCAGCAAAGGAAAGCTGGCCAGCTGGCGCACCTCACTTTCCTAACCTATTGATTGAATGATGAGGCTACCGTGCCAAGCCGTGTTGTGTCCCACCACCAGTCATCGCATCCCCCCTTTCCCGTGACCTACCCAACCTACCACACCCTAGACCTCCCAGTCAGACCCAACAGCTGCTGGGACCACGCCATCCACAGGTTCACCCCCCGGGCTTGCGCACCTGCTTACCCCAGCAAACAGACATATCACAGGACCGCTCAGCACGGCGTACCTGCTGCTGAGACCGTGCCAAGAGCAGCTCCAGCCCCTTCTTGCGCTCCCGCTCGGCCCGCGGGTCATACGGGTGCTTCAGCAACGACTGGTTGGCCACGGTCTCCGGGCCGCCCTCCCTGCCGACCACCAGCTGGCGAGCCAAAGAGTAGTAGCGGCCCTTGAGGTCCTCTATGCTGCGAGCTGGGGCGCCAGGAAACTGCAGGAACAACAGCTGCTGACATACTATCAGCAACTGTGCTGCCGAGGCAGAGTCCGAATGACAATACCCACCAACACCTCAAGATGTCCACTACGCTTGCGAATTGGGGTGCCAGGCCTCTAGTCAGCTGCTGAAGGGCCTTAACGGAAGGGGCCAACGGCTGCAAGCAATACTAAAAACAAAGCGGCCTCATGGGGAACATGAAACATGCCTGGCGACCAGCTTCATACCTCATATCTGTCAGCGATGGCCATCCAGCGCAGATCAAACAGTGAGCAGAGGTCCAGCAGGTAGTCAGTCTCTTCCCGGCTCCACCCGGGCTCCGGGTCTATGAGGTGATCCCATTCTTCATCATTGTACCGCAAAACCAACGCCTGCATCGCCAACAATAACAGCCTGACGAAATGTGGCTAGCCAAGCCGCAAGTACACCAGACTAGGCTGCCAGTACCTGCAAACGCACACAGGTGTCAATACAGGTAGCTGGCTACAGCTGGCCGATTTCGACATTTAGCAAGCGTGCGGCTGTCAGGGGACCCCAGAGGTGCCTTTCCCAGCTTGTTGGAAGTGCCTCGCTGTGCACCGCAGTATCAGCACTTTCAAGCTTCCCTCCAAAAGCCAACAGTGGTAAGCATGGAGTTCCTACCCTCAACCCTGGCCGCTGCCCCCACTCCAATGTAGCCGGAACACATGCTCTTGCTACCCCAAATGGTGCCTCGCACAACAGAGCCAGCCTCTGAACTCCATGGGACTACGCCAGAGTGCTCATTTTGAATCCCCCACCAACCCACCCGCTTGTTGTACTTGGCAAAGTTGTACTCTGTCTCAGCGGGTGTCACCCTGCCAGCGGCATCTCGGTAGCACTTGACCCAGTGCTGCAGCCTGAGGCCGTCCATGCGGGCGGGGTTGTCAAAGTGCTGGTACTCGTACGTCACCTGGCCTGCATAGACAACCATCTCAGAACACAGCTCTGCGAGAGCGAGGACCACTACATGCTTAAATGGCTGCTGCTTGCAATATCAGGGGAGGAGGGGCACCTGGTGATGCTGGTGCACACTCGCTCATACACCCTTCACAGGGATCCTGCCCCACCTCTGCTGGAGACCTTGCGCTTCTCCTTGAGCGCTGCAAGCCCCGACTTTTTGGTGACCTCGCCAACCAACTGGGAGGGCATGAGCGGGTGCGAGCCACTCAGCAGGGCAAAGGCCTCCCTGCAAGAAAGGTAACCAGAGGCATGACTCAGCAGTTCAGCCATCTGGCGAGCCAGCTGAGCTTAGATATGCTGCAAAGTACAGCCAGGTGGCGAACCTCAGGTCCTGCTTAAGATTACACACAGATTACACACCAGCAACCTTGCGGTCACCTATTCCCTCCGCATGACTGTCTTCTCTTTCAACCCACGCTGGTTCTCCAAAAGGAGCCGTCGCTGCGGCCCTTCTGAGTGGTAGCACCAAGGAGGTGCCGTGCGCACCTGCTCATGCCCTTGGGCTTGATGCGTTTCTCTGGCTTGGGCTTCTCAGCCTTGGGGCCAGGCGTGGCATCCCTGGAGACGCCTAGGATGTCCTTGATGTCCGCCATTTGAGTTCCTGCTGCTGCTGTGGCTCTCACTGGTGATGCAGGCTGGACAGGCTGGCTGCTGGACGATGGGCACTGCCTCACTGGCTGTGTCTAAGGGCCCCGTCGGAGGCCTGCTTCCAAAGCCCCTGCTACTGACAATCTGCCGAGGTCATGCAGATGTATTACTTGTTGCAACTTGCAATAGGCCTGTCAGAAACTTGCTACGCCATCGTCGCTCGGAACAAGCCTTCTAGCTATACATTCGGGTCACCGAAAACTCATTCGTTACCTTACTATAAGGAGTGAAAAGTCCATTGTGGAGTTCGACTTCTTGGCTGCAGTACTTGCCAAGTCAGCAGCAGCAGTACGCCAGACACATTCCTAGCAAGGCAAATGGCTGACATCAAGATGCTTAATTGCTTTTGTTCGCAACCCAACTGCAGGAAGAAGTTTGTAAGCAGCCAGGATCAGCCGAGTTGCGTGTTGTGTGTTGGGTGATCCCACATCGTCACCTGCCATGGAGTACAGGCATCTGGGCAGGACAGGGCTCAAGGCAAGTTGCAGCTATTCCCCTTACCCTGGAACCCCGTTAGGACGCAGCTGGGGCAGATGCAGCTGGGCAGGAAGGCAGATGCCATGTTGGGAGAAGCTGCCATACTTAACCCTTGCGCCAAGCCTGTGGTGTCCAACTTTTTGAAGACTGTTTGCAGGTGTCAGCCCTGTCCTATGGAGCTTGGGTAACGTGAGTGGTGTCCTGTGGCTGGGTCACCGTGTGGGTCAGGTTGCCATTGGCCTTGAGTCGAGTGTGACGTCAAGTGTGGACCTGCGCTTTATCTTCTTTCCCTTGTACTGAAATAGAGTGACCCTGGTGCCTCGCAGGTACGGTAACCAGGTATGTGAAAAAGATTTCTTGAGGGTTTCGTTGTGTGGCAATATGACGGGAAGGGGTTAGCAGCGGTGTGGTGGGGCCCAGCTGACTCGCATAGCAGAGCACAGGTCGGGTTGAGTGCATATGTACGAGATGGGGCAGCCCTGTTAGCACAGGAAAGGTGTGGAGCTAAGGGGTGCACATGACAGCTTCAGATACAGCCTACCCCACTCACTGTGTGCCTTTCACATTCCAATAGCAAAGCCAAGCATTCTTGGATAGCATTCTTGATACCCGATGGTCCTGTTAGCAGCCTGAAGGCCAACAGTTTGAGTCAATCACCAGTCCCTTTTTGGGGTGCCCTAGGTTTCTGTGTCCAACAGAGCTTACAGTACATGCTTGTGAATCCTGTGTTGGCTGTGCAGGTGCAAGTCCCTGAGGCCAAGGAGCTGCTGTCGGCAGCCTTCAATGCTGGAGTCAACCTGTGAGGGCCTCACTGTGCCACTTGTAAAACCATTGCCTCCCATGCCTTGTGATACAGCCTGTTACGAGTTCAATGAGCCATGGAGGCTGTGAGGTTAGTCGAGGTGCACCTTGCTACTCATCTGTGCTGCTTCCCTGTGCCCGCAGGTTTGACAATGCCGAGACCTACGCCAGCGGCAAGGCCGAGGAGATCATGGGACAGGCATTCAAGGTGAGCGCTGGCGTCCCCCGTGTTTTTGTTGCACCCCATCACCGCGACCACCGGACGAACCCCAAAAAGAGCCTCTGGCCAAGGACAGAGCATGCAGAGCCTGCGCCCAGGCCAGGGCTGCAGCCTGCCGGCGCTGACTGACTTGATGAGCTTGTACAGGCTGCTGCTGCATGTTGCCACAGGGCCACTGAAATCACTGTAGAGGATGCGGCTGCTTTTGTAGTCGTGTAGCCCCGCTGGCCTTTGGTTAGGCCATATCTTTCCAGGGTAGGAAGCCTGCCTGCCTGCCTGGTTGACCTGTGAACACCCCTGGTCCTGTGTTTTACAGGAGCTGGGGTACAAGCGGTCTTTAATATTATACTTCGGCATCATACTATATCAATTTTTGCAGCCTGCCTGCCAGGTGACCCTTTGCACCGCCTGGCCCTGCTGTGAGCGCTGCAGGAGCTGGGGTACAAGCGGTCCGACTTGGTGGTGACAACCAAGATCTACTTTGGCACGGGCAGCAAGTGGCCCAACGCGACGGGGCTGTCCCGGAAGCACATCATCGAGGGCACCAAAGGTCTGCGTGTTGCGCAGCAGTGCGTGAACAGTAGCTATTGAGAGCATGCCTGGTTGCAGCCCTCGCTGTTAATTAAGGCAAAGCCAAGCTCTGCTGACCGACACATCTGTGCACCACCTCCTTGCTATCTAACCACGATTGGTGTGTGATGGTTCTTTTATCGAGGTCTTAGATCGGGACATGGCCCGGTCAGCAAGGCCTTAAGTGAAGTTCGGCTGAGGTGACGGCATGTGCATTGCGGGTGACAGGAAGAGTGTCTGACTGGTCTGCTCTTGTCTGTCGTGCAGATTCCCTGAAGCGGCTTCAAATGGACTATGGTGAGCTTGTGCTGCACGTGGCAAAGTTGTGCTTTGCCTTGCAGCGGCTGTGACTTTGGCTGTGTGTGACTTTACACCATAGTGCAAGGCTGGTGTCCTTGCCTTGGTAGCCCTTGATGCGCCAAGCTATGTTTGCTGCCTGTGTCGAGGGCCCTGGGTGAGCGCTGAGGACGGAGTTGCCTTGCTGCTCTTTGCGGGTTTGCCCTTCCTCATATTACCTGGTTGGTGCAGTTGACCTGTCGGTGGCCAGGTGGGGGCTGAGGGCGGACCTACCCTGCTGTCCTTTGCTGCTGCCTCCCCGACTGACTGCTGCCGTGCCGCCATCCCTCAATGGTGCAGTTGACCTGCTGTACTGCCACCGGCCCGACGCTGAGACCCCCATCGAGGAGACTGTCCGGGCGATGAACTGGGTTATTGACCAGGTGGGCCGGGTCCAGGCCTCACCAGCAACATCAAATTGTTCTTCGTGTTCTCATTGAAGCTAGAAGGGGCGGGCGGACAGGATGAGTGGGTGTCGTGAGGTGTGTGGGCAGGGTGGGATCGGGTGTTTTTTGTTGTGTTGGTGGTGGTGGTGTGTGTGTGTGTGTGTGCATGCGCGTGGGTGGGGGGGTGGGTGGGGGGTGTGGGTGTGTGGGTGGGGGGGCGCTGAATTTGCTGTTCATACTCGGCTACCTATTGGCAGCATGGGCACTGGTGCGCTGGTTGCAAATCTGGGGGGGGGGAGATCTGGTGGCCAGCATGCTGGTTGGATGCTGTTGGCGCCAGATACTGGGATGTGGGTTGCATGCTTGGAAAGCATTCGCCTAGTCTGTTGCCTGGAGGTGCTTGTTGATTGCGGGTGCGCGCAAGTATGGCCGGTCACAGTACCTGTGTCACGTGTTGGTGTGCAGGGCTGGGCATTCTACTGGGGTACATCGGAGTGGAGCGCCGAGCAGATTGAGGAGGTGGGTGTCCAAGTTCGACAAAGTATTAGGTGAAGATGAGTTGCACATTGCAGAAGAGTAGGCGGGAGGTCCGGGGTGGAGGGGGGGTGTTTTGGGGAGGGGTGGGGGGGGATTTGATGAAGTTTGGTGTCTGCCCTTGCCAGGGTTGTAGTCAGTAGAGGTCGGGTGCCAAGGTGGAAGAGACAGTAAACGAGGATGAGCTGTGCGTGGCAGGAGAGAAGTAGGCAGTAGCTCCCGAGGAGGGGCGGGG
>BBXU01001461.1:0-14330 GCA_001598975.1 Parachlorella kessleri | reverse complement strand
GCCCTTGCCGGGGGGCGGGCGGGGAGGGAGGAGGGGGTGTGTGTGGATTTGTCAAGGTACTTGCCCTTGCCGGGGTTGTAGTCAGCAGAGGTCGGGTGCAGGAATAGGTTGTGGTTGAAGCTCGCCAGCAGGACTATATATGTTCTGCATCTGGTGACGTGCACAAGTGGTCGTGGGTGTTGCTTGCGGTCACCAAGTTGTTAGGTCGGTGGCAACAAACAAGGTAGAACGGCGCAGTTGGCTTGGACACGCTCATTGTTGGCGGCATGTGTGACATTGAACTGTGTCCCTGGTGTCGTGCGTGCATTCCATTCTTGAGTCTTATGCCTCCAAGCGTGCATAGAAACTGTTGAGTGTGCACTGGGTGTCCTTGTGGGGGGCTCACAACCGGCAGCAGAAAGCAGCAGGGTAAGCAGGTTTGGGAGGGAGGTTGTGTGGTACAGTGGGGCCATCCATGGAATATGAGTTGCCAACCTGCATTGCTAAGCCCAGGTGCCACTCTTCACGCGGAGCGGGGAAGGACCACTCTCCGCATGTCTCCCGCCCTATCCGAACCTGGATGTCTGCATACATGTACTCTTATGTGCAGGCCTGGTCTATCGCCGAAGACCTGGACTTGATCGGTCCCTCCATGGAGCAACCAGAGTACAACATCTTCCACCGCAAGCGGGTCGAGGAGGAGTACGCTCCGCTCTATGACAAGTATGGCACCGGACTGGTGAGTGCATCTGTCGCTGCTCGTTTGGCATTGAACCCCCCTGCACTCCAGTGGCGCACTCGTGTAGAGTCCGCCTGCCCCAAGGATGACCTACCTGAGTGCCGCAATGCGTGATGCATGTGAAGCAAGCCCACGGCAAGTGTATGTTGCGTAGCAGTTGTTGTGGGAGCCGCAGACAGGCAGTCTGTTAGGGCGAGGGCTACAGGGTGCCACCTAGGCTTTGATGTGCTCGATTTCGCGAGGCACAAAGCCAACATTACACAGAAGAGCTACCCGCTGCTGGGCCATGTCGGGCCCTGCTACCTTGTTTTTTGATGAGCAACAAGACCAGCACTTCTAGCAGGTGTCTTTAAGCTGTTGGGTGAGTGCACTGCCTGCCGACCACATGGAGTCCCTTTGGCCTCAGGGAGGGATAACTGATGTCAAGTGCCTTCGTCACTGTATTGTGACTGTCCTGTTGTACTGGGTGCCCGCAGACCACTTGGAGTCCCCTGGCCTCGGGCGTGCTGACCGGCAAGTACAGCGGCGGCAAGGTCCCCGAGGGCTCCCGCTTTGGCCTGGAAGGCTACAAGGTGGGTGGGTGGGTGGGTGCAGAAGCTGCACCCCTCCACAGACCCAGCTGCGCTGTCTGTTGGTATGCAAGGTTGCCACCCCATTTTATCCCCATGCCTTGCAGTCTTTAGCTGACTGGGCCCTGAAGGGGAAGACGGGTTATCAGTGTCTGTCCATGCAAGGCCTGCCTATCACCCATTTGTTATTCTCCAATGCAGTCTCTGGCTGACCGGGCCCTGAAGGGCGAGAAGGCCCACCAGCTGGACCTGGCAGACCAGCTGAAGCCCATTGCCCAAGACCTGGGCTGCTCCCTGGCACAGCTCTCACTGGCCTGGTGTGTGAAGAACCCTCACGTGAGCTCCGTCATCACCGGGTCCACCAAAGTGCCACAGGTGCGCGAGCAAAGGAGGTGGTAGGTAGTTGAGTGGCTCTTTGAGGGTTGTCAAATTTTGGTAGTGTCCTCGGCAGCCCTTTGGGTGGCCCTCCCTTGCTGTTTCACTGGATGCCCCATCATGCTTTCAAGCTGGGCGTTTGTAAACATGGCGAGCATTGTTTACTGTGGTTCTTGCTGGGTTCTACTTCATTATGTTTTCCTGGGAGGCGGGTACCAACCTGCCGGGTGTTCCGAGTAGGGGCCACTGGAGTTGGACGGAGTGCACCATGTGGGGGCCTGCCTGGCTGCCCAAGCAAGTAACAGTGTGAGACTCACTCCAGCTTTCTTGCCCGCGTTGCCATGTGCAGCTGGAGGAGAATATGAAGGCTTTGGAGTATGTCCCGAAGCTTACTGACGAGCTGATGGCCAAGATCGACAAGATCACATCTGCCAAGGCACCCCCCAGTGAGGAGTAGACATTGGCAAGTAATTGTTGCGGTCTGGTGGTTTGCTTATGGAGCGAGCACATTGTCTGCAGCGACGCATTCTTCATCGGTGAAGGATTCATTTTTGATGTTGCGTGGATATTTAAGCCAATACTGCCAAGGAGTGCCATGATATCGGAGCACATGCGGCAGTGTACTCAGCTCCTGCCACTGCTGGATGGGTTGAGGGGCGCGCCACAGTTTGTAAATTGGTCAAGGGCAATCAAATGTAAAGTGCACCAACCGTAACGCAAACATGGAACCGTGCTACCAAGTAGGATCGCAGCAGCGGGTGCCTCCATCTAGTGTCCCTGTCCCCAACCTTGCTGACATGTCATGAGGAATACCTTGAGCCACGTATGCTTGACAGCCGTTTACCGCTTCTTTAGCCCATCAGCGCTGTTGCATACCCCCTGCTGCCCTGGTTCAGCCACCCCGTATGTACAATTTAACCCATGAATCAGGCCTATCTCCTCTCTGTTCACATTACTTGCCATCCCTATCAATGTATGCGGCATCTTGCGGCGACCCTGAGTTTGCTGAAAGCCCTTGCGAGGCAAGACCTCGCGCGGGCGGGGTGGCCAGCAGGGCGGAGTATGGTAGGCCTGAGGGGATCGCTCGCAATAATGCGCTGCCTATAGCAGCCACAACAGTCGTGCTGCAGGACTGTGACAGTCCGAGCCTCAGTGGTTGGACCACCATGCAGCGACAGGTCCCAGGTTCTTGTACAGCATTGTAAGCAACCATGCAGGGCAGCTCACGTAAGCGCAAGGCAGCGGCAACCAACACTGCAGCAACTGCCAAAAGGGCAGGCGCAACGCCTGCCCACGAAGTCCTCTGTGGGTGCCACATAGTTTACTGGCACCTGGGGCACACCCAGCACCAGTCACAAAGGGTCACGCAGCTGGGTGGTAAGGTGGAGGATGGCCCAAGCAGGCACACCACCCATGTGATCTGCAAGCCTGAGCTATTAGCGGAGCAGCTGGCCGAATGCCTGGCAGCCCTTCCAGAACAGAGGTGAGCAGAACCCAGCACTACGACATGGGTTAGGTGGACGTTGTACTCGAAGGCTGCAGGTGCTGTCGGAGACTTACAGGCAGTGTTGGGAGACATGGGTGCAGAGTGACGGAGCCGCTCACGCTGAGCACAGGCGCCGTGGTACAGAAGCCCAAAGGCCTGTCCTTCGTTACTCAGGGCTTCATATCTCAGTCGATCCTAAAACGAGCCCGACAGCGAGAAGCGGACTTCCTTCCGCTCATCTTACGGCCAGCCTCCAGGCGCCAGCACACGCAAGATCTGCCAGAAGCAACGACAGCAGCAGCAGCAGGCCCAGCAACAACAGAGCCAGGGACTGCCGCTGGCAGGGGAGCCGGGCAGTCAACCGAGCCCTTCACACCCAGGCAGCTAACAGAGGCGTCGAAAGATGGCGCTGTCCCACCCCAGCCTCAGGCTGGTTCGCCTGTGGCCATGGCAGCAGGAGGAGCTGCATCTGCAACCGCTGCTGCAACAAGAGAGCCAGAGGCAGATGGCCTGGTTGAGGCTCCGCCTGCCCAGCCAGCTGCAGATGCTGGCCCGAGGCAAAGTGATACAGAAGAAGGAACGGTAACAGCAGCAACGGAGGCAGCAGCACCCTTGATGACTGTGGAGGTGGACTGTGTAGTGCAGCGGCGGGGGTCAGAGTTTGTGTGCGTACGTGGGGACAAGCCGGCCTTTACTGGAGGTCACACCGGCATACCCTGGGGCGCTTGTGGCGTCTGGGCCGAGCCATACGACGAGGCATCAGCAAGGCAAGCTTGTGAGGACCACTGTTTGTTCGCCTGTCTGGCTGCTCTTGGCCGGCCCTGCCACTGGAGCCACTCCTGCAGCAGCACATCTCATTGGCAGCAGGGTTTTGCGTGACGTTCTGCATGCCTGGGGTAAGATTTGGTACAGGCCCTGGCTGTGCTTCCCTCTCAAGCTGCCTGCCTCGGTGGCACACTTAATGAATGCAATGGCATGACGTGGCACCCCTGCTACGATGCTTGCTGCAGGGAGACAATTGAGAAGCTGAGGAACTTTTGGTATGGCACCAAGGGGCCGCTGGGGGGTGTTAACTCTGAACCTACGCCCAAGCCTGGCGATGGCAATGGCATCTGCGCCCACCTAGCCTGTGCCAAACGGCCATTCTGCATCGTTGCAAAACTGGAGGAAGTGAAGAAGCTGTACGTGCCAGGCAGGGACCAGTTCCGGATCAAGGTGGGAATCTTGTTTTATTCCCTTCCATCTGGTGCATAGTTACGCCAGCATAGGCCAGGCCAAATGAGCCTAGTCAGCACTGCCAGGCCAGCACGGCCAGGCCAACCACCTCTGCTTGGGCACACTGACCTGGGTCTCGCTGGCAGGGGACCTAACCTGGGTCTATAATTGTGCCACTCTTGCTGTTCGCCACCGTAAAAGGTGGGCAATGTGGTGAGGTGAGGGATCCTGACTTATTATCTTTGCGTAGCCCTAGGCCAAGCCTATCCTGCTGTGGCTTTGCAGAGCGTGAAGTGCGCAGGCTGGTGTGTCATTTGTTGTTTGCATGCTACGGTGACGAAATGTGTTCCAGCTGATTGAGCACTTCTGATTGTGGGATACTGAGGCAGGCCTTGGTGCTCGTACTTGTGCTGTATTGGTCCTTGTACTCGTGCTGTTGCTCTTCCACCATATTCCCACCGGCTTACTGTTGGCCTTTGAGCGTGGCAGGTGGGGTCTCCCAGCCAGACTCCCCACCCAAGCATTGAGGGTTGGTTGCATCCCTTTGTTCTTCACGCCTTTGCTGCTCGTGCAGGTCATTGAGCGGGGGCTCCATCAACGCGCCCAAGAGCCAAGCATTGCCAAATGTTTGCACCTCTAACCTACAGAGTCCCTCATCAACGTCTTGCAGGCTCTCGAGTGCATGATTCCACAGCACGTCCAGCACAGAAGCATTGCAGAGAGTGTGCACATCTTTAAAAAATGAAGGCCCCATACCAATGCCTTGCAGGCCCTTGAGCGCGGGCTCCACCAGTCTTGCTGGCACCCAAGCACTGGGTATGTTTGCACTTCTCCGGCCTACAAAGACAAGCCCCTTACCAATGCCTTGCAGGCTCTCCAGTGCAGGCTCCAGCAGTCTTTCCGGCACTCAAGCATTAGAGAATGTTTGCTCATCCCTGAGTTACAAAGGCCCCATACCACTGCCTTGCAGGCCCTTGAGCGCGGGCTCCACCAGGTCATCAAGCACTCGCGCCCGCTAGACACCGAGGCAGACGTGGATGCTGTGGGGCTTGGGGAGAAGACGGCCGAGAAAGTGAAGGAGATTCTCAGCCGGGGCGAGAGCAGCAGGGTGGAGGCGGCGGCACATGACAAGCGGAGAGAGGTGGGTCGACGGAGGGCGGTGTGGGAAGGGCTGGAGTGCGGTGGCTGGGCGCCTGAGTGCTCTCCAACGCAGCGACGACTGCCTGGTGAGAGAAGCTGTGTCACAGAGAGCAACAAGCGGGGACGCATGCAGAGCAAAGTTGATGGAGGGGGTGGGAGAGGTGAGGGTATGGCAGCTGGGAGGGTGTGCATTGGGGCCCTGTGCATTGATAACTTGGCATAAGGACATTTTGTCAGGCCCGTCACCTGTGTCGGCAGTGCCTGATGGCTCACATTTGTGGCACCAACTGCCCTTCCAGGTTAGAGTTATACTCTCGCTTGGTGTCCATCCAACAGCGATTGGGCGCCTGCCGCACCGTGGTTGCAAGCCCGGCCGATTACTCCAGCTGGTGTGCGCTGCAGGTTACTAAGGACTGTTGGGCGTAGCCTCCTGACCCTGTAACTGCTGTCCCTACAGGTGTTGGCCCTGTTCAACGAAGTCTGGGGCGCCGGCCCTGCCACGGCCCAGCGCTGGTATGCTGCCGGCTGTAGGTCTTTGGACGACTTGCGGGCCCGGAAGGATCTGACGGAGCAGCAGAAGGTGCGGGGCCGTCAGCATTACCAAATTCAATTAATACAGTGGTCCGCCCAGTCACCTGAGTGGCCTGCTGTGGCTGTAGGCCCCTGCTTGACTGACGGCAGAGGTAGATCACTAAGATGCGCTGCCTATGACTATTATGTGGTGACGTAAACCAACTGAAAATAGTATGAGACTAGTATAGGAAACCTCTTAGACCAAGCTGTGCTGATATCTTAAAATACATGGCTTCGGTACCGCCAGGTGCACCCGTCAGCCAGCCTGCCGGCGCCCACTGTTGGACATGCAGGCAGCGGCAAGGAGCGAAGGCAGGGAGGGCTCGTTACCCCAGCACCAAGCCATTCTCTGGCTGGTAGTGTGCAGGTGGGGATCCAGTACTATGACCAGATGCTGAGGCAGATTCCACGGGCGGAGATAGCCGCGGCTGAGGCCATCGTGCGGCAGGCGGTGTTTGAGCTGTGTGAGGGCTGGGGAGCCGCGGACGTGGAGCGCACCTTTGCCTTCGCCACCGGCAGCTACTGCAGGGGCAAGCCCACATCAAGTGAGTTGGCTGAGGGTTTACAGGGTGTCCGTGGACAGGGCGCTGCTGTGCCGCTGGGTATGTCACTGGGAGGATGACGCACTGAGCTGTGGTAGTGGCTGGGCCTCTCCTGGTGCGCCGAGTTCAACGATGCTGTTGGCTGCACTGTTGGTCGGTTTGGTTGTCCCATGGAAATATCTGTGGTTGTATTGCCGTCTTGCCACTTATTGCTCCGTTCTGGTCGCCCAGCTAGCAAGGTGCTGCCGGCAGTCTGCCCGCAAACACCGAGCAGCGTTCACAGAATACCCCACTGCCCACCGGCCAGCCCTCATGAACGCCCCCAGTACGTCCCAGCCGGGCTAGGTAGAGCCCGACAACCAAAGGCGCTGACTTGGACGGCTGTGCCCCCTTGGCTTGGTAGGTGACATCGACATGCTGCTGTGCCTGCCTCCCAGCCTGCAAGACCGCGACTGCGGAGCCTTCATTACCCAGGTGGGGCGGCGCAGGGCATGCTTGCCACGATACATCGGTATGCCTCTGAAGGGAACAGACGGCTGCTGCTGGACAAGGTCCCTTTGCTGCTGCATGGGGTGCCTCCACGCGTTGCCTTGCTCCTGTGCGCCCTGCTACCCTCCTTGGTACCATGAACTATCCCCCACACTGCACAGAGGGCCCCCCAGCGTGCTGCAGCTGCTAAGCCCGCTGTTGCAAAATACACCCGTGGTGCCCCCATGGGCTACCTGCTGCCCTCCTCGTTAACCCTCAACTGCACCGACACTGTGCCCCACACTGCGTGCTGCAGCTGCTGGGCCGGCTGCTAGACGAGGGCCTCCTGCTCGATGAGATGCATCCGCGGCGCCCCCACGAGGCCTCTACTGTCCGGGCTAGCTGGATGGGCCTGTGCCGGCCGCCGGGGGCCCCCTGCGAGAGGCGCATTGACTTCAAGGCAAGCAGGGACTAGCAACTGCTGCTGCCGGGCTGCCGCTGCCATCGTTGTTGGTGGTTGAGACATGGCAAGCAATGAATGGCGACTGCTTGCATGGCTGCTGCTGCAAGGCGCCTGCACGGCGCTTGGGAATGTGTGAGGGCTGGTGTGTCAAGCAGCCTGTTGGGGTGGGCCTGCAATGTTGCCACCAGTGCTGCTCTGGGACTGCCGGCGGACCGCAAAACAAAATGGGAGGGGGGGAAACCACCTAGCCCAGTGCGATTTTTGTTCCTTAGGTGTGGACCGGCGAGTCTCTCGTGGCAAGGCGTTGTCCAACCCACACTTGCAACCCTCTCCCTTCCCCCCACCCCCCAAACAAGACCACCAGACCACCTGCCTGCCTGCAGCTGTACTCCCACGCGCTGACGCCCTACGCTGTCAACTACTTCGCCAACAGCATGAGCTTCTGCCGCGCCACGCGCCACTGGGCCAACTACGCTGTGCCAGAGGTGGCACGGCGCTTCAACCCCGCTGCAACCGGCTTCAAGCTCAGCGACCAAGTGATGGTAAGCGACCCTCACTGGGCTGCACTTGCCAATCCTCTGATTCGCAACGGGCGGGGCTGGCTGCTGCAGGGGGTGATACCTTGCTTTGACTAATGCTACCAAGGCGCGGCACGCGCTGCATGAATGGGCGTGTGTTCCAAACTAGCATGGATGCGCCACATGCATAACGAGAGCTTTAAGTTTGTTGTTCAGTCTTGCCGGACTGCAAATATTTTGGCACCAGTGTATGATATTCACTTGAGTACCCCATGGTTGCTGTGCTGCGGCAGAAGGTTGCAACAGGAGGAGTTGCACCATGGGGCTCTGGCACTTTAGTTGAGGTTTTGTTTATAGGAGGGGTACCTCCATTGTCGGTTGGTTGCTAGCAGGTGCCAAGGATCAAGCGGCGGAGACAGCGGGGGGGTGACGCAAGCAGCGGTGAGGAGAGCGATGTAGCGGCGGGGGAGGGCGGGGCGGGTGAGAGAGAGCTCGAGCCAGAGGTGGACTGCCACACTGAGACTGACATTTTCGAGACGCTGGGGCTGGCCTATGTGCCATGGCATATGCGCTTCTTCCATGACTTCAAATGAGGCTGGCAGCGCAGCAGCAGCTCTGGGACGGTGTGCAGACATGAGCGAGGCATCAGACTGACCAGTGTGTGAGTATATCCCAGGGGTGACTGGAGTGTTTGGACAGGAGGAGCTGGTATTCAGTGGAGTGTACTGTTCTCTGACACAGATATTTTACATTACCCATACTGGGTTGTAGCAGACGGGCTGTAAGATACGCATAAACAGTTTTTTGGAGTTCTTTTTTTGTCAAGCGGATAGCAGGTGCATTTTGGGGGTAATAGGGCCGAAGGCCGTTGTCTGAGTAATCTTGTGTGTATGCCGAGATTACTGTATACTTCGGGGGCGGCTAGGGATGTGGTCCACAGCTATTACACAAAGTACAGTGCATAGCCAGGAGGTTCCCGGAGGGCCTGCTTGGGCAAGATGAGGTGTGAAGGTGCAAGCAGCTTGGGCGCAGGTTGCGACTTTGTAGTATAAGCAAAGGAGCAACCCGGCGCTGGAGTGACACTTCTGTTACCAAAACTGAGTTTTGTTACGCTGCTCTAGAAGCACAGGCTTATGCTCAACCTGCTGGGTGAGCACCACAACCCTCTAGGGGCGTGTTATACCCTTGACTTACTAGGCAGCCTTGGCCCCAGCTTGCCTCCGCAACACCACCAGCCGGTCGTTCGCTGCCACTTTTGCAACAACAGTCCCAGCTCGGAACTCAAATTGGAGGGGCCTGCAAGGGAACAATGCTGCTGCTTTGCTGTCTCCACTAGCGTGAAGGATGCCTTAAAGAATGCTAGCTTTAAGAACGTACGTCTAGTGGGTCCGCAGGTGCATCTGGCCGCAAACTTCCTCACGGCACTTTGCCTGCTCGTGTGCCACGCGCCATTGCAGCCCTACCCTTGAACGACAGGCGGCTTGCAACTCCGAGCCACACACAGTCATGCCCTTCGTAGATTGAAGAAATCATCGGTTCCCGGTTGCCACATCTGTTGGCAGAACCCCAGCACACTTGATATTAAGACATGGCTAGGGGTTTACTTACCCAGGGATGTCACACTGTGGCACCTCCACAAACCCAAAACGCTCGTACAGCGCCACCCGTCGGCCAATGGTTGTCAAGTAAACGTCCTGACTGCCGGCACTGGCACAGAGGGACCGGATGATAGCAGTTCCTACACCCCTGCCCCTGCAGCAACAGATACAACAAAATAGCCGTGGTTGGGATAGCTATGCCGTCCTTATAAAGGGGGGGACTTAGACTAACACCAGGACAAGAACTTGCACAAGGCATGCCCTTCCACCTCACGGGGCAGGGCCCAGTTTGGAGTTGAGTACATGAGGATGCCGCAGCCTGGTCAAGTTGAGAACAGCCGGGGTGCCGTTTTTTAGTGGCTGGACACCAAGACGCCACAGGCAAGACGCAAGGTAACATGCCTACCTACCTACCTACCTACCTACCTACCTACCTACCTACCTACCTACCTACCTACCTACCTACCTACCTACCTACCTACCTACCTACCTACCTATGTTCCGGGAAAACAAAAACTGATGTCATCTCCACTGCCCCAGGCTGCAGCGGCTTCAACCTCCCAAAGCCCACCAGACGCCCATCGCTTTCCGCAGCGGTGAAGTCGGGCGGGTTAAGACCGATAAGTGGATTCATCCTTGCTTGCAGCACCTTGCTGAAGATGGTAGGCATCTCCTGCCAAGTGGCTGGCCTGAGAGCAAGTCCCTCGAGCTTTCCAGGGGCTGTAGCCGAGGCCATGACATGCCCCTTCAACTGCTGACACTTCCTAGGTCCGACACCTGATTTGAGGCTTTGTTGCTGAAAGCGACCAAAGGCGCAAGCCTGCACTTGCAGTACCATGAAAGTTAGCCTTGAAGTAAAGCCAGTCAAGTGTTGTCTAATGCTGTCCGAAGGTTTGCGCCATTGGTTTTGGGCCATCACCAGTAGATTGTGCAGCTCTGGCACGTCTGCTTTGGCGCATGCTGTGTTAGGGCGCAGGCGGGATTTACCTTGAAGTCCAAGTGTTACGCCTTACAGTGTGCAGTACAGCTGTCGCAAACAGACGTTGCAGAAAGACGTTGACGGATGTAAAAGATAATTGCAAAAGGTGTGAGGTGGCAGGAACAAAAGCTAAGTTGCAAGCTCGGGAACTTTTGACAGGACGCTTCGAGGCTCCACAAGTGTAGTATATACCATTCAATGACAGTACCAATGTATGACCTTTGTGCCAGCATCAGTACCCTTGCGCTTGTTGATCACCATTCAGTAATACTCTAGCTGGCCACGAATTGCGCCCTCGGGCCAGGCTTGGGTATGGACGTTGACCTGCGCCCACCAACACATAGACCAGCTCTTGAAAGGGAGCACATTTCAACCGGTCTCGGTAGCTTTCCATTTAATTTCTCACTTGCAACTAGGAGACCCATCGGCAGTGGGCTTTTGCTCAGCGGCTGGTCCGTAGCCCTTGCAGAATGCAGGCAACACTTCCCAACCCCAGACTAGCGGTGCAGTGCCATCAACCTACATCTCTACTCCTACTGGTACTCACGTATGCCTGCCCATTCTTGATGTAGTCAAGCAGGTCTGACACGTGCTTGCCGGCCAGCGGCCCGGTAAGGTCGGCAGCGTAGATCTTGCCAGTGAACCACACTGCACAAGGCAAATGGAAAGCCTCAGTGCGTGCACGGGTGTTCCGGCCCAGCACTGCATGTTAAGTGCGGTCTGACAAACCCCGCTTCAGCACACAAGGGGTGTTACGATGACGCAATGGGTTTTGACAGCTGCCATCATCCACAGCTTTGCTCTCCCAGAGCTCGCTGCTTGGCTCCCAAAGGTGGGCCACACAGGGCCAGCACCGGTTATGGATCCTACCGTTCTTGCTGCTGAAGGGGGACTTGCTAGTGTCAAAGAGCACCACAGCCACGTCGCCTTCCTGGCCAACACCGCCCTGCGGTCCAGAACGCAATATTTTCAAGTGTTTCACTGACCAGCATGGGAAAGTATCGAAGCATGTCATAATGATTCACATTTCTTAGCACACGATGAGGGTTGCGGGCATTGCATGACAGGCGCATGAGGCTGTGTTAGGTATTTGAGGTAATTAGGGATGCCGGGATATAGGTACATGGTAGGGTATACTGACTCACCAGGTGGATATGAGCCTTGATGACGTCCTTCACATTGTAGAGGTTCAGCTTCCACTTGAGGTAGCCGTAGTCGCTGGTGTAGTAATGGGCTGAGAAGCTGCCAGAAGAGGCCGTGTTCACAGGGGGCACCTGCAGCGGCAGGGAGGGTCCAGGGGTAGAAATAGGGGGAGAGGGGATCCGCACTAGGTACCGCTGTGCGTTGGGCAGGGGAGGAGGGGGGTGGCTTACAAAGATACGAAGCCTTCCGCAGAGGGATGCCGGTCAGGGGCACTACACAATCTCAGCGCTTGTAAGCAGGTCAACGTACGCCCTTACCTCCCACTGTCCACCGAGCTGAGCCTTCACTCTATTTTGGTAGTTATGTGCCTGCGCACTGCAGCAATGGGAAGCGGAAGGTAGTGCTTCAGCGCGTGTATTGGAGTGTTTACGGCGCTGCTTGGAGTCTAAGCTTCTGCAACCCAATTGCACAAGTTAGGCTAGAGGGGGCAGCATGGTCAGGTGGCGGTATGCTGTTAGACTAGACTAGAGTAGACTAGGCTAGACTAGAGGAGGAGCTACATACACACAATGCCCAGGCCAGCGCACGAGTACCTAGGGGTCTGAAAGGACTGTGGAAGGTGCTCCTACCTTGCCGCGCACAGCAATAGCAGGGCAGTAGCCAGCAAGAATCGCATCTTGGCAGAGGGACTCCTGCTTATGTGGCAACAAAGGGCTGCGGGTTTTTAACTTATCGTGACACCGGTGCATGCCTCACGCGGTCAACGAGCAATGCACCCCAGGTCTGAGCCCTTCTCAACTCCCTGCGAACCTCACCTGGACTGGGTTTGTGAGCACGACCTGTCGCTGTGGGCTGCGGTGACATTGTGGGCCTGATTTACAGGGACTTAAGAGGACCTGCAGCACCGCGGCGGTGACAACGCCGAGTATTGACAGGGAGCCTGGAAGAATGCCACGCTTCATGCAGTATATCCACCGTCCTATGGCGTAGGTAGAGAGATCCCATCTTCCCACGTGTGCCGCGTAGGGATTAGTCACACCTCGGACACGCGCGCAAACTCCTCCTTGCAGTAGTGGAGAGGCCTTTCCAGGGCGGCAGCCATCTGGAAATCCGGTGGTGTAACGTGTCCATCATATGCTTGTTGGGACTTTATCCTTAAAGGGCCACAGCTGTCTGGCAAAAATGCCGCTCGGACTCCCCACAGCGCAATCCTTGTAGGAGTTGGCAGGTGGTGCGATCTTATGGGTGATAGCATAAGCGACATGGGGGCAAGAGCGCTTCACTGCACCATACCGGAGGACCTGTCACGATCCGTGGGGCCTTGTGAGGGCTCGCAGGCGTCCCCTGTTCATGGCAAAACTTTAGGAAACAAGAAGCCAGCCACCTTGTTGAAAGTCCTGTTAAATCTTTTCAAGGACAAGGCTCTCATTGCCGACCAGCAGAAACCCTTGTCGTCAGCAGGGCCGCAAGCCGAGCTCTTTACTAAGTTGATGGCATAATTAACGGTGACATCATGGGAGATACACAACCATATCAATACGGCACAGGCCCCACCCTGCCACCTTGCCATCGAGGCACATCAAGTTCATCGATTGCCAGCAGTAAGGGCACAGGGGCTGTAAACAGCAGACATTCCTCAAAGGACTTCCCTACGAGGAGTACGTGGAAAAGAGAACAAGGTACCAATGCTGGGTCAGCAGTTCACCACAGCATTGCATCATGTCATGTAACCGCATGAGGTGGTAACAAGGCGTCCTCAAGCATTCGAAAAATGAGAATCTGCATAATTCTTCTAAAATCCTGACCGGGGTTTCCCAGCAACACTCATCAGCCCACCAGCCCGCCCCCCCACAATCCAAGTTACCGCCGGATTGTCACACACCACAACAGCCCATACGCACATGGACACACAGTCACCCTACCAAAACCTTAGCGCAGACCTTAGTGCAAGGCAGACCTTTCAACTCAAGACACGGCGGCAGGGGGAATTCCAAGTTGCAAGCCGAACAAGCAAGTCTTCACAACCTGTCCTACAACCTCCGTGCCGTTAAAAAAACTACTAAGCGCAGCACCACGGAACAACCTTGTGCAGCTCCTGAAAACTATCTGGGTGTCCTACCATGAACTCATCACACGTCACATCCCACCTTACCACACGCCCCTTACCCTACAACGCCTCCTCAGCTACCAAACCTGTCTCGCATTCATCATTACACCACGAAAGCAACACTCCCCGCCCAACAGAGCTGGGTCAGAGCTGGGTCAGAGCATGATCTTGCTGTCGAAAGTGGACAGGGCTACGCAGAAGGCCTGGAAGGACGTCACCACTGCAGCAGGCGGGGTTTAAACTCAAGTAACTGCACTGACAACTCCTCGTCACTGCACCAGTGACTCTCGCCTCAAAATATTAGACAAGCCTAGGTTAAGCCCTGCTGCCTATGCAGGCCACCTTGGCAACGGCAGTCTTGCCTATGAAGCCTAAGGTAGGTTCCCCCACCTGACAACCCCTGGCCCCTCACGCACCCCCCCTCGCACGCGCGCCC
>BBXU01001460.1:0-38292 GCA_001598975.1 Parachlorella kessleri | reverse complement strand
CCCCCCCACCCCCACACACACACAGCCTGCCTACGCAAACCCGCGTACGAGAACGCATCAGGCAGGCACGTGCACATAGAGCCTTATCCACACCTGTGGGGTTGAAGTCCAGGATGTAGATGTCCCTCTCCACCTTGCCAAACTGGAGCACCACTTTCTCGGCCGGGTCGCCGCCGCGCACCAGCTGCAACAACGCGCAGGGCAATGATGGGGTGCGGGGAAGGGAAAATCGCGACCCCCACAGTTGGAAGGGCACATCACAGGGTGCACAACTTGAAAATTTGAAAATTCACACTTCCTATGTCTTAGCGGCTCTCTGACTGGGAGGCCAGGCGCGGCCAGTGCATGATCAACGAGAGCGCAAACGCTGGAGCCACATTTTGGTCAGACAGTTCCTGACCTCCGGCAAAAGCATGCCGGTGTGTATGTTGTTGCTGCGTACAATCTGCTAGCTGACACCATGCAGACCTGGAAGTTCTTGACTGAGGCCTGCTTGACTCTCCCCCTGAAGTTGAGGCACCAGCAGCGCAGGTCGTTGTTCCACTGCGGCTGCTTGTTGTGCAGCGACAGCCCCTCGCCGGCGATACCCGCCATGTCAGCAGGCCCCGCGCCCGGCACCACTACTTCCTGCCGCGCCTGCTGTGCCTGCTGCTGCTGTGGTAGCCACGCGGCAGGCGCATCTGGAAGCGCATCCACCGGGGCCACTGCTGCGGCTCCCGCTGGGACAATCTCTGCTGCTGCTGCTGCCGCCGCGCCCGCCGCCGCCTCCCCCGCTGAGGAGCCTGCGGCAGCAGCGCCGCGGTCAAGGGCAGCAGCCAGCTGCTCTAATGAGGGCTCGGAGCACAGCAAAGATGCCACCGGCGAGAGCGACGAGCCCCAGCTAGTGCGGCTGCAGCTGTCGCCAAAGCTGCAGCGCCCGCTCAGCTGCGCTGCAGCTGGCGCCTCGGCGTCGGCGCTGACACCCCTGCTGCTGCCTGGCCGCCCAAGCAGGCTGCTGCTCTGGCGGCGCAGGCTGGGCAGGCCCCGCCCAAAGGACAGCTGAGAGAGCGGGGGGAGCTCAACCTCCACCCTGCGCCGCAACCACATAGCCTGGAGCTTTACTCTACAGACCTCTGCTGTCTAGTCAACCCGCTCCGCCCATACAGACTTGCCTCACGGTAGCACAGCGCCAGGGCGGTCAACTCAAGACTGGCAGGAAGGCAGGTACTTGAGCAGGGACATATGTCTCGCTGCTTTGGTTGGCTGTGCTCCACACAGCTCCAAGAGCCTGTGGCCAGTCAGCCGTCTAGGAAAGAAAAGACAAGGCCGATTGCCTTTCAGCTCGCCAACCTGGGCCATGATTTTCACTCCAAGCCCTCCGAGAGCGCACCTGGCCCCACACTGCGTAGTCCGCAAACAAACGCACATTGCACTGCCCCAGATCGTACCTGCGAGGCTGCATGAAGCCCCGGAGTCGTGCTCGGTACTGCAGCGAGCCTAGCACAGCGGGCGCCGCCTGCTGCGCTTCGGCCCCAGGCCCAGCGCTGGCAGCAGCCACTCCGTCACTCAGCCCCTCCCCATGGCTACTGACCTCCCAGCCACTTTCGCTGGCCGGCTGCCATGGGACAGGACTGGGCTGCAACTCTGCCCCCTCCTGTCTCCACCGACGCCGCGGCTGCCGTTGCAGCGTCCGCCTGGGGTCAGCAGCAGCAGCCGCAGACTGACTTGCGCCACCACACCCATGTGCTGGCCGCCGCCCGACCACTGGGGCTGGCTCGCCTCCTGAGAGCGCAGGCGCCCCAGCTAGCTGCCAGCCTGGCGCGAGCGACAGGCTGTACCGCGTGCAGAAACCGTTGGCCTGTAGGCGGCCCAAAGGCGAGCCCTGGGCTTCCTTGTTCAGGTAGATGAGCACCTCACAGCGGGAGACCTGCAGTGGGGGATGTGCACAAGCAGGCAGCTGACGTCAGTCTGAGCAACAGAGGAGAGACCTACTGAACTAGATCTCAGGCAAGCCAGAGAGCATAACTGCATCCAGCCCTGTCAGTCCAGTTGGCCCTAACCCCTCTCGGTCGGCCTTGCCTTCCACCTTTAAATGAGAGATGTTCCCAGCGCCCGCTGTGCTATCACGAGTGCCAAACCCAGCGACCAGATGGCCCTTGGCCGTCCAGCCTGCGACGTCCTCCCAATGCAAAGTGGCCAAGAGAAAAATATATAACCATCCTCAACACACCGGTAAAAGCCACCACACGACACCCGCGCGCTTACCTGCACCGCGCACATGAGGAAGCGCAGCTTGCGCAGCTGCCGGTGGTCCCTCCCCATGTAAAAGTAGTACCTGCATGGGGTAACAGTATCAGTGCCTGCCTTGAAAGCTGTACGGTGAAACAAACCACACCCTGGCTCACACACGACCTTCCACTGCTGTCAAAGAAACTCGCACCGCTGCAACAAAACACCAGGCAGCTAGCAGGGTGACCAGCGCCACGTGCGCGCTAAGCAACTCTCACCGTCGGTAACCGCGCATGCCCGACCGAGCTTCCCTGCGCACAAAGCACTTGAGCAGCCCCGTACGGCTGGTCTCCACAGGCCGGGGACTCTGCACCCACATAGACCATGCATGGGGGCCTAACTTTCTTGTCCGGGCGGGCGCATCCAGCTCCATGCGCCCTTACCACTCACACACTGCTTGTGAGATGGATACGGCCTTCATGCTTGCAGCTTGTTCCCTCCCTTCTGATTCTGTCCACCTATTAATGCAGCTAGCACCCGCCAAATTGCTGTCTGACCCTTCCTGTCATGTGAATTCCCATCTAAACTCGATAGTTTTTTTCACCTTCATGCTCCATATAAAGCAACCTGACATACAGCAACCTTCACCCTCCTCTGCCCGCCACTCACCCAGCAGGATCATCAACCAAAAGCCTTCCAACCACCAGCCAAACAGCTGCCTTCAATAACACTTACCAAGCAAAACAGCTGGGCGGGGTGACAGAGCAGGCGATGCTCCGCCCACGGAGAGGCAAAGAACAGCTGGCGGCCCACTGCCCGCCAGGACCTTGACACAGCACTGCGGCATGGCGGTGGCACACAGCAGGGAGCTCGCGAATGAGAGGGGTGGCGCCCCGCAGCGAACTGCAAGCTACGATGCACCTCAGGTGAGGATATCAGGCAGACAAGCTGATCACCGCGGCCCGTACAGCCTCTTGCAGCCAGGTGAGATGATGGACACCAAGAAAAAGGCTTGCAAGACTCAAGCCTGCCCTTGGACTGGGAGGCCCGGAGGCACAACATGAAAGTGTCCCCCAACACTTTCATGGTGCCCGACCCACAACAGGCCGGTCAAAAACTTTATTGGTGTCCCCCCATGCAAGGTTGGGGGACACTTCCATGTTGTCCCCCCACAACAGGCCGGCCCAAAACTTCCCCACAT
Organism: Parachlorella kessleri; assembly: GCA_001598975.1. Classification (NCBI taxonomy): domain Eukaryota; kingdom Viridiplantae; phylum Chlorophyta; class Trebouxiophyceae; order Chlorellales; family Chlorellaceae; genus Parachlorella; species Parachlorella kessleri. Next base: position 34,883 of record BBXU01001460.1, on the reverse strand, counting down.
GCACCCCACGCACCAGACGTTAAAATGCGTCTGTCGGCTGCAGCCCCTGGTGGCCAGCTGCCCCAGGATGCGCTCCAGCAGATGGTCAGGCAGGCTGCTGAACCCAGCCCGAACGCCGGTGCTCCCATGCTCGCTGCTGGCCTCCTTCCTTTGCTGCTGTCGACCGCCCAACTCAGCACCGTCGCCTAAGGAGTGCACAGCCTTGTTGAGTGGCAGGTCCCTAACCCATCGCCAGAGGGAAACCACGCAGCCCTTAGAGGTTCCGCTGGCCGAACCCGAAGCGCGGTGGCCTTGCAAGTCAAGCTCCGAATCCCCAGGTTGGCAGCGGTTTAAGCGGTATAGGCCCAACATATCAGTACGGGATGGCTCACGCGAGGTGTGCAAGGGGCAAGCTGGACTTCACAAGTCACATCGGGGCTAAACGGAAGTGACAGGGGCGAAGGGGCACGTCCCCGGGGTCAGAAGTCCGTCCTTGAGTGTCATGAGTGTCAGATCAGTTCAGGTGACTCTTGCCAGTACGACAACATAGTAAGTATACGGTGGTGCGTCCTGGCTGTGTCCTGCACTGCCCATGACGTGACGAGGGAACGCCACGAGGGAATTCCTTCCCGCCCCACTCCGCGGCTTCACGGGCAGGTGCAACTCCTGACCCATCGGGTTGGCATCAACTTGGTAGCTAGCATCGTAGATAGGATGGTGTTGCATCAGCCAAACCAAAACAACAGCTGAAGGAGCCATGGACAAATACTCACTGAACCGCAACCTGCCAGCACTCCCATAATCAGGTTTACGTGGGTAACAGCTATCTGCAGGTGTGAGGCAGAACGCTGCCAGACAGATGCCCACTTCAACACCGCTTTCCAGGAATGATTGCTTTCTGTACCGCTCACCTTTCAGGACCTGAGCACTGGATTGGGCGTTTTGTACGCAGGTCTAGTTGGGGAGGATAGCAGTACGGGCTGTGTAGGCAGTTGAGAAGCCCCAACCGCAGGGGACAGTCATCACATTGTAGAACAGTCGGTTGGCAGCGCTTGACTGCAGCGTCAGCCTTACCACAGCAAGCTTCGGTCCCTTCCTACTTCCTTCAAGTCCTAGTGCCAGCCCTGTGTGCTGCACAAGCGGCGGCTGTGGTTGCGGAGGAAGCGCACGGATGCTCTCCACCAAGGATGCCATACAGCTGTGCACAACCATCCGCGCATCGGCGCGAGAGGCAGCCACTAACCGTCAGGACTGCAGGTACAGGCTGCGGCAGCAACAAGCAGTGGAAGAAAGCTGGTTGTCCACAGGTACTGTACTTGAGGCTAGAGGGCGAGCCGGGAGGGTCACGGAAAGGGTGTGGCCGGGCTGAAAGTCCAGCGCCTGCTGGTCTCCGGCTGACCAGGCAGGGCTGTGTGCGATCTTACCACTCCCACACAGCCTGGAACCCTGTGAGCCTCCCTTTCAGCAGTAGGAAGTCCAGAAGTGCTGGCTGCAAGCCCCGGCCAGCATAATGGCCAGGCGTCGGCTCTGCAGCTGCATCCCCAAGGCGACTGGCCGCAGCACAGTGGCGCCTTCCAGGGCTGGTTTATGGCCCTCCTGCGGGCCTTTGCGGAACATGCTGCAGTTCTGAAGCCCGCAACTATGTCCATACTTGTTGGGGTCTGTCCGCAGGACGCTGGCGCGCTTTGTGGGCAAGATCATGCTCATCCTGCAAGCCCTGGAAGAGCTGCCCTGCAGCAGCCTGGTCGGCAACTGGGCGGAAGTCATAGGTGAGGGCAGGCACTCCCCAGCTGGCACGCAGCTTGCCGGTTGGGCAGCAGGCTCTGCGAGGCGCCATGCGGGTTGGGCCACTTCTTTGGCTACATGCCGAATAAGCCTTGCACGCCGCCCGTCTGCCGGCTCAGCTAACCTCTAACCCACAGATAGCACCACCTGCCGACGTCAGGAAAAACACCAAGGTGGCCACCCTACTGGGCTGCGCAGGCGATGTCAAAGAGGCCCTCTGGGGTGCCGCGGAGCTGGTGGAGACGTGCGGCAACATGGGGCGGCTGCAGGCGGTGCTGCAGGCAGAGGAGGCGCGGGCCAGGTTTGTGGCTGTGGCCACCGACCTGGCGCTGGCGGTCTCTGGACTGGGCGGTGTGCGCGAGCAGGTGGGTGTGACCACGGCAGTGGGCAGGAGCGGCAGGCAAGGAGGAGGCAACAGCGGAGGCCACAGCGTGTATCTGCTGGCAACTCAGTAGAGAGACGCGGAGGTCATGTTGCGCCACGTGGTAGCTGGCGGAGGGCAGAGGACATGTGGGAGGACGCAATCTCGCTGTTTGGTGTGTCAGTGGAACGTGTCAGTCGGGAGCGGTGCACTTTCCAGCCGGGCAGCCGGGGGATGCCAATTGCATTTTTGGGGACGTCCTTTGCACCTCGTTGTGCAGGCGCCGGCAGATGTCTCAGAGGACATCGTCAGCGTGCAGCGGCAGCTGGAGGCGCTGAAATTCGCCAGCCGGGCGGGGGAGGAGCGGCTGACGTGGCGGCTGATGCAGGCGCTGACGTTGCTGTACATGCGGGCGGGCGGCGCCGGCCAGGCGGGGCCGCTGCTGGCGCAGGCGCTGGAGCAAGCGGGTGGGTAGGGCGTGTGCCACGTGTCACTGTTGTGGAGGGCAATATGCAGTGGTGCGTGCCAATGCTGAGACTGGCAGGGAGGCAGCATGGATGTGGGGCGGAAGGGTCGGCGATGCAAAAACTGAAGTCCTTTCATGCTTATAGACACAGCTGGCACCCGCCAAAATGCTGTCTCACCCCTTCCTGTCAAATGCATCCCCTATTAAAATGACTATCGGCATCCATGCCAAGCATGTGGGTACTGATCCTATGTCTATTCCTTATGACTTGTAACTAATGACTTGTAAATCTCTTAGATGGTTCCTTGTGCAGGCCTTGACCCAGGCACCTCCTCCTGGCTGGATGTGGAAGTGGCCAGGCTTAAAGACGCCATCAAAGGGGCACAGGACGAGGAGGATTGGATCGCCGAGTTTTTCTACAAGCAGGTGCACACAAATTCTCGAAATGGGCTCGAAAGAGCCCTGGGTGAGCCATGGGTGATGACTTGGGATGTGAATCCCAACACTCAGGCGGGCACCCATTTCAGCGGAACACTTTGGTGGGTCGGTTAGCTTGCGGACTCGCGAGGTGGCATATCAGAGGCGACTGGCTATAGCCATATTGATGCACGGTGCTAAGTGAGCTGTGTCCCACTGGTGCCCCTGCCTGTGCAGGTCATCATGTGCTTGTTGGCGCGGCTGACCGGTGCCTGGGACTGGGTGCGCCAGCCGTCGGGCCAAGGCAGCCTCTGGGGTGGCTCCACCCCTGCGTTCTCAAGCACCACAGCCTCCCCCGTCAAGGCAGCAAGCCCACTATTGGGGCCAGCGGCGGCCTTCACCCCCGCAGGCTCTGTCGGTGGCAGCGGCACTGGCAGCGGCAGCAGCGGCAAGAGTGAGCAGGAGCCAAATGGGTGTGGCATGGGGGCAGGGGATGGGGAGAGGGGCCCCTCGCCGCTGCCCACGCCCTTGGCAAGAGCAGGGGAGGCAGCGCTGCGGCGAGGTGAGGGTGCCGGCGGCAGCGCTGGCAGCGGCAGCGGCGCTTTCCCGGGGGGCCCGCTCTCATCAGCTGTCCCCTCCCCGCTCAGTCGCGACTATGATAAGGAGAATGGCAATGTGCTAGCAGACGGAGGCGCTGGTGGGCAAAATGGAGGGAGCGTCGTGCACAGCCGCACGGGCAGCCCCGGCCTGCCCACTGCATTTGCACAGCATGCGCAGCAGCAGCTCAGGCAGGGGTCCTCCACCGCGGCAGTGCAGCGGCTGGTGTCGGCCTGGTTTGGGGCAGACACCGCAGCCAGCAGCAGCACCCCCAGCAGCAGCGGCGGCCTTGGCGCCAGCTGCGGCGGTGAGGGCGCAGCGCAGCAGGACACATTAGCAGAGCATGCTTTGGCACTGGGCACGGCAGCGCAGCCACAGCGTACGCAGCGGCCGCACCAGGGCATTGCTGTTGCAAGTAGTGGCCTGCTGGGCGCGGCATGCTCCCTGCCCAGCCAGTCTTCTACAGCAGTAGTCGGAGCGCAAGAGGATAGCAGCAGCATGCTGTGCTCACTTGACGCCGACGGTGTTACCGGCACACATCAGGCGGAGCAGCAGCTCTCGCCACTGGGCAATAACGACCTCCTGGCAGCCGGAAGCGGGAGCGATAGCCCGCTGTCGGTGGACACTCTGACGGCGCTGTTTGACGCGTTTGGGGTGGAGGGCTGCGCGGAGATGCCGGACACGCTGAAAACCCTTGACCCGCTGAACCTCAACTCTGTGGTGAGTTGGCCTGGGCACGCCTCTAAGTGGCCTTCAACTGAGTGCTGCCAGACTGGGCTTCGTTGGCAATCTGGCTGCCATGCAGCCAGGCCGGCGGGGTCGAGGCTCCAAACAGGGCCCTTGTGTTTCTCCTTGCTTCTGCTGGATCGGCGGCCCGGCACCTGGCTTACAGTGATAGCGACGGCTACTGTCGGTGTGCATTTTGTGCAGTCCTTACAACAGATTTCAAAGGAAAGCGTGGGCTGTTTATCTTCGGTTGTCAAAGCGCACCTGCTTCCTGAATTTATCACCTTTGCAGCACCTCACTCTTGGAGGCTGGTGGGGATCTGCCTGCGTACTACGGCGTCGCTACCATTTCTGGCAACGGGGCACATGCGGGCGCGCTGACATAGCCAATGCTTACATTTCTGGCATGCAGGTGGCGGCATTGTCCTCTCCGTCCATGCTCACCCAGTTTGTGGCGACGGTCATCATTGAGTACCATGCCGAGGAGCGGGGCGAAGAAGGCCGTGCAGCGCTCGTGGGGCTCAAGGTAAGGTTCTTGTTCTTACTGGGTCTGCGTTAGGGAGAGCAGTGCCCATGATGAGGGCGTGTGGTTCTGAAGAGGTGGGGCAGGGCTGCGGAACGATGGTGGGGGTGCAACATGAAGATTCGGTTCTTTTACTGTTCCAATTTGAGCATGCATACCAAGGCAATCTCCCCCTGATGCGAAAAGTGGGTTCTCGAGCACCATTTGGGGTCTTCAGCTTGACAGGTCCGGGCCAGGGGCGCAGGGTATGCGGCAACCCAGGCCCTGTTACCCGCAACCACCAAGCAGTCCACCCAGCACATCTGGTTGCGAGGCATCATGTATGCATCTGCAAAGCTTCGCGTGGTATGGGAATTAGGGGTGCCCCTTCTGGTAGGACCCACCTGCAACCAGGCTTGGTTGCAGCACGGGCAGGTTGGGCTGTTTGGCCGGCACTTAAGGATACACTAGGCCTCATCGGGCTGTGTAAGTTTGTTAACCGGGGTGCGGTACGCTGCGTGTTTGCAGGTGATCCCAGCGCTGCTGCGCGCGCTGCAGTCCTCGCGGCACCCCATTCTGCGCGGCTGCATCGCCTCCGCCTTCCGCCACCTGGCAAGAGATGCTGCTACAAGGTAGGGGAATGGCAAGTGAGGGTGCTAAGGGCGAGCGCAGAGGTTGTGACCCCTGGCTTACTACACTGATGTTGCAAGAGCGCCATACGTGTCCCTTGCCAGGAACTTATGTGAGCCACGCTGGTAGATGGGAGCTTGACTGATGCATGCTTTGCTGGGGCGTTTCTCTGGTGCAGGCGGCGCATTGCGGAGGCGGGCGCCATCCCGCTGCTGGCGCAGCTGCTCACCAGCGGCAGCCGCGGCACGCGGCAGGCGGCGGCCCGGGCGCTGAGCAACCTGGTGGTCAACAGCGAGGCCAACAAGGTGGAGGTCGTCAAGTTTGGCGCGGTGCACTCGCTGGTGAGATCTTGGCCGGTATGCCCCCTCAGATGGGCCTCCTTAAGTTTGGGGAGGCGATGAAGGTGGAGGTGCGCGGCGGGTGATTAGGCGAGGGCTGGGTCGGCCGTCCATGGGCACAGGTCTGCAGGACTGTTTGTGGGCTCCCGGCAAGACACGCGGGCCAGTTGCGGCAATGAGCGCATTTGACTAACCACGAGCGTGTACAAACTTCTATCCTAACAGTATACTGGCAGGTGCGCATGCTGGCAGGGAGCAGCAGGTGCTCTGGTGTGCAGGCTGCATCGCTGTTAGATATTGGTCCCAACGGGCCAGAGCGCTTTTTTCGTGTGCAGGTTCGCATGTTGGAGAGCGAGAGCGAGTTCAGCCGGGAGGCGTCGGCCGCTGCCCTCGCCAACCTGGCGGCGAACAGCGAGGAAACCCAGGCGGCCATCTCCGCAGCAGGTGAGGGAGGAGTGGCGTTGGGATGGACGGAGTGTCCGGGCATGCATACGGCAGCAGAAATTGTGGGTAAGATCGCCGAGGTGGGAGCAAGCAGGGCAGGGAGTCGCCCACGGCCGCCTCGCTCGGTCATCATGACGAGTGTTTGGCCTGCTAGGGTACAGGGGCAGTTAGCACAGGAGAAAACTTCTGGGTAGCAAGGCATTGCAGGGCCAGCTGCAGGTGCTCAAGATCAGCATGTGTGCATGACTTGGCAGACTTGTTAGGTAGCTGACCTGCGTTCGCCCTTCTTGCAGGGGCCATCCCGTCGCTGGTTAGCACGCTTCGCCAGAGCAGCACGGCGGCGGCGCAGCAGCATGCCGCGCGCGCCCTGCGCAACATGGCCGGGCGCGACAACCAGAACAAGCTGCGGGCGGCCGAAGCAGGTGGGGGTTTCAGCGCAAGATGTGAAGCTGTGGCTCCTGGGTTTGGGGTGCTAGTGCAGCCACGGTGGAGGGGGCCTGTGGTGGCAGCACCATGGAAGGCAGTGTGCGTGAGCTTGTTCTTGACAGTTTCGAGAACTGCAAGGGTCAGTGTAACTGACAGAGCTCATGGTGTTGACATCATAAATACCACGAGGCAAAGGTACAGGGGGAGGCCGGGTGTATGTTGCATTGGCTGTACCGCCACTGTACTACTGCAATGCTTTGTGCTATTTCAGGTGCCATCCCTCTGCTGGTGGAGCTCATGAAGTCCTCAAACGAGGCCTCCTGCCAGGCTGCCACCTCGGCGCTCTCCAACATCGCAGCCAACTGCGAGGAAACGCAGGTTGGCGGTGACACAGCTGTCACCCTTGAACGCTGCCAGGGTTGCTTGAAGCTCTGACGCGGTTTCCAATTGCTCCAAAGCCACAAGTGAAAGCCGTGAAGGCCTGGCGCTACATCAGACGAGATAGTCTAGTCTAGTCTAGTCTTACAGCTTTCCACCACCCTTGCGGGTCAGTCACAATCTCGCCACACCTAGGAATGAAATCTCAACCTGGCTGCTACTAGGCAGGCAGTCGCTACCGTTTGCTGCTGACGAGATACCTCGTTGTTTTGTGTCACTTGACTGCAATGGTCGCCGTAGTCAGCAAAAAGCATGCCCTTAGAGTACCGTATGTAGGAGTGAATGCTGAAGCGCAGAAGACAGAATCGTGGATGGTTATGGACGGGAGACTGCTGTGCTCCTTGTGCAGGTGCAAATAGCCGAGGCGGGGGCGCTGACGGTGCTGCTTGGTGTGCTGGAGTCGGGGAGTGCAGCGTGCCGGGAAGCATGCGCTTGGCTCCTTTCAAACCTAGCGTGCTGCAGCGAGGTGAGGGCTAGGCCGTGGTGCCCACTACTTAAGGGGGGTGGTCTCTAGTGACGTGGTCAAGCAGGGCTTTAGCATGCCCCCTCCTGCCTAGCGTGGCTCCACTATGAGTCCCATAGCAGTGCCTGCGTCCTATCGGGAGTTTATGTTACTCTAGAGACAATAGTATGGTAGACAGCTTGCAGTCGGATAAAGGTACGCGTTGGGCATTTGCCATGGAATATCAAGGTGTGGTGAAGGGCGTGCGCCATTACAGGCGAAGCGGGAAGCCCATGAGTGGGAATGGACTCTAGGGACTGAGCTGCCTGCTGCGGTGGGGCACTTCTGCTAAGCAAGAGCGCACATGCTTGCGCACCGCGAGCCTGCGTTTGCGCTGCCCTGCCTCCCTTGCGCCCTAGTAGGACAGTTCGTATGAGCTTGGGCATGCTCATCTGGTTGCGTCCCGCTGCCCAGGGCTGCCTGCATGCCCTCTGCACCGATGTGCTGGTTATGCCGTGCTCGTCCTACCGCAAGCCTTCTAGGTTTGCCGCCAGAGAGCCTCCCTCACACGGGTCACCCTGGGCGCAGGTGCGGGCGCATATCCCGCCCGAGCGGGTCTCGCCGCCGCTGGTGGGCCTCCTTCAGAGTGCGGGTGACTCGGGGCGCCAGGCGGCCGCCAGGGCCCTCAAGGCGCTGTCAGCCGGGCCCAGCAACAGCAGCAAGGCGAGTGACTTGGGGCAATCGAGCAGTAAGAAGCCTTGCTGCTGCCAAGCACTTTAGTGGCTTGAGGAGCTGTGTCTGTGCCTCGCACACGTCTTCCAAGTGTGCTTGCATGGGATTTCCGCTCGCCTTGATGGGCCCTTTCCAGAAACAAACTTGCGTGTACCTGTGATCATGCGACTTGCCAGGCTCTGGTTGGTAGGTTATTCTCCCTCGCTGGAAAGCCTTGTTCCATGCCTCATCCTGTGTCGTCCATCCCTAACTTGGGCAGCAGGCAGTCAGCGCAGCTGCCTTAACGCAGCGGGTCCCCTGACTCCCTTGGTTCCTTGCTGCCAACCCTGCGCCTGCCGCGCCTGTACCGTGTGCAGCTCAAGATAGCGGACGCGGGTGCCATCCCGCCCCTGGTGGCCTGCCTGTCGGCTCCCTCGAGCGACGCCACCCGCAAGGCCGCCGCCTCGGCCCTTTGGAACCTGGCCTACCGCAACAACAGCAACAGGTGGGTTGGGACCTGCTCGGACCAGGAGCTCAGCTGGCCCCTGTGTCCTGCTGATGCCAGGCGGCGCTGCTCGCACAAAAGTGACCAGCCGGTGAAGGAGCCACAGCTGGCTGGATGTTGTCCTTACCCTGCCCACCAAACAAGCTTGAGAGGAGCTAAGGGAAGTGCCGGAAAATCTGATCCAGGCAGCAAGCAGAGACAGCGCCGGGTCTCTGGACACCCTACCCCTTGACCTAAAAGCTCCGTGTGTCTGTGCTTGCAGGCGTGCCATAGCCAAGGCGGGCGCCATCCCCCCGCTGGTCTTGCTGCTGGCCGAGGCCGCGAGCGACGGGTGCCGCCAGGAGGCGGCCCGCGCCCTGTCCAACCTGTCGTGCAACAACGAGTACAACCAGGGGGTGAGCGAGCGCCCGCCCCTGCTGAGGCGACAGCGTGGGCACGGTGCCTGACCTGCAGCCCAGGCCTGCAGTGCCTGCCGCGCTGTGTCCAGCCCCTTGCTGGGTTCCACAGCAGCTTGCCTTGGTTTTTCTAGTCGAAATGGCTGGGCCTTTGGCCATTGCACCTATGATGTTTGGGACGAGCTCCGCAGCACTGGCTACTCGTATGCTCTGCCCCCGCAGATTGAGATGGCTCGCCATGGGGCCATCCCTCTCTTGGTGCGCATGATGAGCTCGGCGCAGGCGGCGCCCGGGGCCAAGGAAGCCGCTGCGGGCGCTGTGTCCAACCTCGCGTGCATCAAGGCCAACCAGGCAAGTGGGGCGTGACAGGGGGTGGCCAGTGCCAGATGCCGGGGTTGTGGAGGCGGTGGGTGAGTGCAGCCCAATACCGTTGTGCTCAAGGTGTCACAAGCACGTGCGCTTGTCAGCCCGTCTCTTGGTTAGCAGGATACTGATGCAAACGGCACAGGCATCGAGCATCCCTTCCCCCTGCCTCCACCCCCCCCTCGTCTGCAGGCTGAGATCCTGGAATCGGGTGCCCTGCCCGCCATCCTGGCGCTCATGGGCGCCGGCCAGACCCCCGGCTGCCAGGAGGCGGCCGCCCGTGCGTTTGGCAACCTGGTCTGCGACAACATGAGCCCGCAGCTGCGCACGGCGGCAGGCCAGGTAGGTGGCTTACAAGTCGAGTATTGTCTAGGCTAGTTAGGTAGAGTGCTGCCATGCTTAATGCCGAAGTGCCTGGCGGCTGGCTGAATGGGATGTACATGGGACGTGAAGGGGATGCGTGTCTCGCTGTTCACCTTGTGTGGCTGGCGGTCGGTTGCAAGCAGCCCTGACCAGTCCACCTCCGCCAAGCATGACATGCCACTTAATCGCAAGATCCATCCCCCAGCCCCCAATGGGGGTCCGCATGTGCATCGTACCCCTTATGTGCCCCTGCAAGCCATGGCTTGTGTGGTATGCTGGGCGGGCAAGCGAAACGCCTATAAGCGAGTTTCGGCTGAGGCAGACCAGCTACCTGCCAGTGGTTTGGGGCCCTGCTGTCACATCGGCGGCGGTGCGGCTGGTTGCGATCGTGGTTGTGCGTATAAGGCATGCGATGTGATGGCTTCCTTTGGTGCCTCTGTTGCTTGCTTGCAGGCGGTACCGCTGCTGGTGGCGCTGGTGCAGTCTGGCAACGAGGGCGCTCGCCAGGCGGCAGCCCGGGCCCTCTCCAACCTTGCATGCAGCGACCCCGCCTCCCAGGTAAGAGCATGGCAGCGCTGTAGTGGACCTCAAGGAGCCAGGACCGCAAGCACCTCATGCATGAAGAAGACCGCGGGCCCGACCTGGCATGTGGTGTCACCCTGGGAATCTGTGCCAGTGGCTGGGACTGTCTCCTTGGGCTGGACGTGGGTGTGGTGCGAACAGCGTAGTTGACTGCCGGCGGCAGCTGCTCTTCTTGAAAGTCAGCAGCAGGTGGTGGCGTCGGGCGCTGTGCTGCTGGCATGGTACCCATTTGCACCCCACTGACTGTTGATATGGGTGAAAATAGTCCGCCTTGGTGGTGCTGCCATGAGCGTTGCTTGCTTGTGCCGGTCCAGCTGCTGGTGGCGCGCTCGGGGGCCGCGCAGGCGCTGGTTCTGCTGGCCCAGTACCCCAACGACGACCTGCGGGAGGCGGCAGCGGTGGCCCTGTGGGACCTGTGCTACGACTGCCAGGCAGGCAGGGAGGCGGTCGTGCGGGCAGGTAAGAGAGTGGGGGGAGGGGTGCACAGTTGTGAGACGTGGAACATCGTACCTGGGCCTTGTGCGGGGCTGGGTGAGCAAAAGCCCTTGCAGGGGCCCCACAAGGCATTGTGTGCGTTCCGGTCCAGCATGTGTTGAAGCTAGCTGCATTGCCGGAGAGAAGGTGGGCAGGCGCGGTCCCGTGGCAGCAGGTGGCACCCAGGCGTGCTGGCGGGCTGACAACACAACAGCTAGGGCGTTGCTGCGCCGTGCAGGCGGCATCCCGTGGCTCACCGAGCTCCTGCTGTTTGGCGGGGACGGCGCCAAGGAGGCCGCCGCGGCTGCCATTGCTGAGCTGGCAGCGGTGGGCCCCGCTGTCCGGCAGGAGATTGAGGAGGCAGGCAAGTCGGTCTCGCACGCTCCTTGTCTGGCTGTAGCAGGGTGCCGTCGCTTCTCGCCACATGCCTCCGATGGCGACACCTTCACGGCCCACCTTCAGTAGTACCTAACGCTGAGCGTGCTCTGTCCGCAGGCGCCGTGCCCCTGCTGCGGCAGCTAGCTGCCGGCGACTGCCAGGAGGTGGCCATGGCTGCCACGGAAGCCCTGCGCTCCCTGGAAGCCAACCGAAGCGGTGCAGCAGGCGGGGCGGCAGCGGGCGCCCGGGGGGAGGGTGGCGGCGGCTACAAGCGGTCGGATTCTGGCAAGGGCAGCGAGGGCGGCGCTGGCAGCCGGGGCCCCATGTCGCCGGGCAGGCAGGCGGCCGCGATGAGGCGGGAGAGCATGGCGCCGCTTGTTGCCACCATGAACTAGCGTGGCAAGTGAGCGGCAGCAGGGGCAATGCCACACAGTGATCCAGGTTAGGGTATAGTACAATTTAGGTGCAGGGTTGAGAGGGAGAGTGTAGCTGGGACTCACATAATTGGTTGGCTGGTGGAACAGGCAGGCCATTTTTCATTGAGATGCTCCTCCTGTGCTGCAGCGGCCGGGTTCCTGCCCGCACCGCGGTCTTGCAAGGCCTGCTAGCAGCCGCTCAAAGACAGGCAAAGTTAGGGCGGCAATGCAGCGTAAGTGTAGGATTTCTTCCACGATGGGCTGTGCTGTGAGCTCGGGTAGGCAGGACCGGGCCAGGACAAACCATCGGTGGGGGTAGGATGTGTGCCTAGTATGAGGTGAGGTATGCGAGACTGCAGCTCTTAAAATGTGTGCGTGCTGCGAGGCGAGGTTATGAGAGACTGCAGTACCAGGCTGTGGCAGCAGGGGGGTCGGCTTGCTGACATTTGTGAAGTTGAGAGATGAGAGAATCCGTGCCCGGAAAGCTGAGCCGTCAGGAAGGAAGTAGGGCACAATGCATGTGCGACTGCTGTAGGGCTGGGCGCGGCAGCTTGCTCTTGGAATTAAACTTTCTGTCCCTGCAAAACTGCAGTGCACTGCTGCTGACAAGGTACTTTGCAGGCTCACTTTTCCAGTCTTGCTATAGATAGTTCGAGTAGCCTCCTCTAGCCTACCCAGTGATACAAACGAACCTATTGCTATCGATATCATCGCTGTGCTTGGGGTTGGGTAACCCTGGGCCTGCAAGTTTTTCTAGCAGCCCGGTTTTGGGCAGGATGGGCACACGCTTGCTTCATTGCTGAAGCGAGGTTGCAAATGACTACTGCGCCACTGACAATGTGATTCCAGCCCTATTTATTGGTGCCCACGTACGTATTAGGAGGTGGTATGTCAAATTATACCACCCACGAATGCAGGACTAGGTAGTGAACCATCTAGCCAGGGATCTAGGCTATGAAATACACCGTGCGCAGATTGTGTCATACCGGTTATGTAATATATAGTTATTACTATACACTGTGGACGACAGCAGGTTGAAGATGGATGGCACAAGGTCTGGGGCTATAACCACGGGCCAGTGCATACCTAAGAGACTGGCTGGCCGAGCGATACCAATGCCAAGCACTTTGCCACGTGGTCCAGTGCGCTCGCACGAATGACGCCTGGTTGCAGTGGTTCAAGATGTGGACGGCATTACACAGAGAGGCAAGCCGCCGAGACACACCTTGCCTCCCACCCTGCCGTTCCACTTTGGCTGCCTATCCACTGCTTATACTACGTTCAGTCCAGACCAGTTTGTCAGCTGCCGGTGATTCCCTCTGCCTCCCGTGTATCATACAGAGACAGCCCTTCAATCCCCAGCTTACCCCCCATACGGAAGGGATTGCATGCCACCTAGATTATTCTAGCTCCACCGCCGCCCCCCACTCCTCAGCCCTTCCACCTGCAGCGGCGGGCACGGGTGGTGTAGCTGTCGGAGCATCTCAGATCCCAGCATCCACAGCCGGCGGCGCCCCCTCCTGACGTGGCTGCACAGCTTGTCGCGGCGGCGGCGGGGACTAATCCGACTGCTGTGGGGGTGCCGCTGGCGGTGCCGGTGGCAGCGGCGGCGGCGGCGGGACAGCTGCCCCTGCTGCTGCGGCCGCTGGGGGAGTGGATGCCGGCGGGGGAGGGAAGAAAGGCGGGGGAGGGAGGCCCATCTCGAATGAGGCATGCGGTGGAGGTTGGGGCCCCGGCGGCGTGAGACCGTACGGTGCTGGGGGGAAGCTGCCAACTGGTGGGGGAGGGGGAGCGCCCTGCACCCAAGGGGCGACTGGTGGCGGGGGAGGCCCCTGCCCCATGCCTGCGTAGGGTGGGGCTGGGGGCCCACCAAAACTAGGGGCGATGGGTGGGGGAGGCAATGGTTGGGCGGCTTGGCTTCCTGCCGCCCAGGGAGCTACCCCTGGCGGCTGCCGGTCCGCCGGTGGCGCCGCCAGCCTTGCCGGTGCAGGCGGCATGGCTGGCGGTTGTGTCAGGGACCCCATGGAGCCGCTGCCCCCAATCGCACCACCAACTTCAGCCAGCCTCTCAGCAGTGATCTTGGCAGCGGCAGCCTGCGCAGCTGCCACAGGATCCAGCGCTGGTGCCGTCCTAGCTGACAGCCTTGAAGCTGGTGCAAGGCTGGCGCCTGCTAACGTGGCTGGTGGCGCTGGTGCTGCTGCTGCTGGGAGCCCAGCTGCCCTGCTGCTCCCTCCAGCCTGCTGCTGCTGCTGCTCGGGAGGCGGTGGGGGCGGCGGTGCCCCTGTCTGCTGTCCCTGGTGCGGCAGCTGCGTGGAATGCGGCTCGTGCTTCACGGCCGCATGTGCCGGCACCGCCGCCGGCGGCAGCCTGGCAAGGGCACGGTTGATGCCGCCCCTGACGACACCAGCAGCAGCGCCTCCCGCACCGCTGCTGTCGCCGCCCTCGTGCTGCTGCCGGGCGCGGGCTAGGAAGGCTGCCTCTGCCTGTTGGATGCGCTCTGGAGGCGCCACCACCAACTCCGACGGTAGCAACCCGCCTGAGAGCAGCAGGTACCTCAGCAGTGGGCGGAAGCCAGGAGCCTGCAGGGCAGGATGGGGCGTGAGCCATAATTTGCTTAGCATGGTAGCACAGTGGCCCTTAACTGGCTTTTTGAAACATTGTGCATTGCTACTTCCATATCATGACCAAGAGCCTTGCCGGAGCCCCACCTCTGAGCAACAGTACGATGCGAAGCCAGCCTTCACATCCAGCCTGCCAGGCTGCACTACAAGTTAGCAAGTTGGCCATTGTTTTTTTGAGAGAAAAGGTACCCAAGCATTTCCCATCCATGAAAGTGGTAATGGTGTTTGAGTTCGATGAAGCTTGTCTGCTGGATTGCACCAGCCCAAAACACCTTGATAACCGCAAGCATTCGTCCCTGCACCCATCGTATCAGAATCAGAGGCACTTTGCCCTCGTGAAGTCACCGCTCACCTGGGGAGATACAACTTCCCAAAGGGTCTTGAGTTCTCGCAAGTAAGCACTGCTGCACTGGGTATCATAAGCGCCCTGCCTCCCATTCTCTGGGGCTGGCTGCTGCCCGGCTGCTGGTGGGTGCCTCTCAAAGAGGGCTTGCTCCAGCTCCACAGCAGCTAAAAAGGCCGGCCTGCCCTCCGCGAGTGCGGCTGCCAGCACGAGGATTGCATGATCTCGGTCGCGGTTGCCTGCGACAAACCGCGACAATATTGGTGATAAGAACTGGCACACACCTGCCTGGTCGCCTGTGGTTGTGACTAGGTAAGGGGGCGCAAGCACCGTAGGGTATCCAGAGTCGCTTTAGGGCTTCGGGCTAGGTAGCGGGTACTGACAGCACGCACACTGCACATCCGTGCTGCCAAAGAATGGGTCGCAGAACAAATTCAGTCACTCACTTTGGCAAAGTTTTACTTGGAGATCTGGCTGGATACTGCCCAGAAGAATCACTTGCCTGTTGACTCAAACAAGTCCTCCTCTGCTGACGCCCTAGGCTCCAGCCTAGCCCCGTGGCCACCCTCGCCAGCATCCCCCTCCTGCTTCATAGCAGGCTCAGCAGCCCCGCCAAGGTTGCCCCGCCCTGCTGGCGCCAGCTCAGCTGTACCTGCTGCTGCTGTCGCCGCGGCTGCCGCCAGCTCTCCCGACTGCCCGGCAGACGTGAAGAGTTGCAAGGCCACCCCAGGGGTGGTGGCACCGCCTGCGGCCGTGAAGCGCTTGCCGGCCTCTCTTTGCCTTAAGTTGCCAATTATATGCCAGGCATAGGCAATCAAGTACAAATATATACAAGCAGGAGCAAGCCCCGACCGACGCTGTCTTAGCGGAGGCATGGCATGCACCACTTGGTAGAGGTGCGCAGCCAAGCGGATGCAAGACCTTAGACAGTGCACAGACATCAAACTTGAAGCAGACATCAGCCCAAACAAAGTACAAGGAATGCATACCTGGCGAGGGCCTCGGCCTCTTTGGCTGCCGCTGCCCCCGCTCCGCCTGCTGGGCATGCTGTGGCGGCGGCGCCGGAGCATTGGTCATGGCCTTCCACTCCTCCACCAGGGCCCTTCACACCCACAAGGAAACTATTACTGTGGAATCCCCTTATAAATGAAGCTGCACTTCATGTAAAAGACCCTCAAGACAGCCACGGTTCGGTTCAGCAGCTGGGAATCGCTGGAGACCCACCTTCCCGGGCAGCTCCCGGGCAGCATGCACCGCACTCACTGCGTGGGGTCCAGACACTACAGAATGCGTGAGCAGATTGTGGGTGACGCGCTGCAGCTCACCTGCTGCTGTCGGCTGCCTCGTCCACTTCTTGCAGCCCCTTCCTGGTGTCTCCCAAGGCAGCCTGCCCAGGGGGTGACAGAGCCCCTGCTAGCCTGCATTGCGGCGAAGGTGAAACTCACTACCTCGAATAGCACGGCCGGTCTCCCAGGTCAAAGCAAGCACCACCCCAACAGCCAGGTGAAAATGCCAGCAACGTGGCTTGCAATGTCAGCTCATCCATCTAACACGCGCGCCATGACATTATCATGCTTGGCAGGAGGTGGCCCCTCCACATCCCGCCTCCTGTAGCAGGAGGCTCTTGCCAAGGGCAGAGGAGCGGCGTCTCTCTCAGGATGCTGCCGCTTCCATTTCTCCCACGCCCAGTCTAGACTAGTCCAGTCCAGTGTGACGTGGCGTATCGCCATCCCCCAAGCCCACTCACATGGCGTCTGCGACCACCTCGGCCACAGGCGCCCCCAGCTTCTTGGCATCCTTGCCGACCTGGGCCACCGCTCGCCCGAGGCCACCCTTACCGCCCGCCTGCACGGCGGCCCGCTGAGTGGCCTGCAAGGCATGCAGACACGGACATGTCTATATAAGAGCTTGCTTGCGCCTCTGGCTGCCCAGATGACCTGCCGCCCGGCAAATGCTGCCCTACCTCACCCACTGCCTGAACCGCCATCAGCTGGTTGTTGCACCGCAGAACCTACGTTCCAACAAAAGCTTGGCGCATCTGTGGCGCTAGCCTTCCCTAGGGCGGTAAGGTTTTGCACGCGAGGGTGTGACGCTCATGGAGAGCCCGGCAAGAAGTGAGTGAGAGGGGTTGAGCCGTGGGCGCTTACCCTGCGGATCCAACCCAATTGCGGACAGGCAAGCGCATACCCACACATAGCCCCTCCAGAATGCGGGCGGAGTCTCACCACGGTGGGTGGAGCAAGTGTGAACCCACACTGCTCGATCTTAAGCCCTGCGCCTCAACAGCAACCAAGTCGGCACAGCCCAAACAAGCATCTGCAACAGGCGGAAGCAGCAGATGCCACCCCGCATCCTCACCTGCAGCTGCTCCACCGTCACCCCCCGGGATCTGAGGGCATCCAGGATGGATTTGATGGCCCTGGCGCCCGCTGCCGCCTGCCCCTGGGCTGAAGCCACCTGGTGTGTGTGCCTCTCTAGCTCTTGCTGCAGCTGTCGAAGCTCTGCAAAGCACTCACAGCACAGCAGAGAGTTAAGCAAGTGCGCTTCATCGAAGGATGGCGAGCTGGCCTGTGCGCCTCTCAGGCTCCTGCTACAGCGGCTACAGCAGCCCTGCAAGACAGATACACGTCTAGACCACAACCGGCGACAGTGCTTGACAGAGAGGAGGTCAGCTGGTGCAGGTCCTGTTGCGGCTGCTGCAGCTCTCGCAGCGTTGGCGGCTAAGGTGAGTGCAGGAGATGAAGGGCCAGGGGACAGCCATATATAGCATCTACTACTGCCTGAACAGAGTCAGCAAGGCGAGCCGTTTGATATCCCCAAGTCTGACGGCGGCGCACGACCAGCAGGCCGCGTCCCTGCTTAACGTAGTCAAAGTATTTAGCTTGCCAGGGGTCGCAGCCACCCTGACGCAGCCACCCTCCCGCACCACAACAGGAGCGACACACCTTCCATCTCGTCCCTAGGTCTCTCTGCATGTTGTTGCTGCTGCTGCTGCTTCCGCTGCTGCTGCAGTGCCCTTGGGGTTGTGGCTGCCTTGGTTGCCGATGGTGGAGCTGGAGGGGAGAGGACAGTTCCAGGGGCCGCACGAGCCGCACCTTTCACTGCCGCTCCCCTTTGTTGCTTGGCCCCCGCAGCACCTGCAGAGGCATAGCCCTCGCTGAAGGCAATATCCCTATTCAGGAAAACAAAAATGCAGTTAGCACTGCTGTATGGGCAAGTTGTGCACTCTTCCCCCCGTCTGCCAGCCTGAGGCGGAGAAGCAACTGTACGGCGGCGGTACACAGGTGCAGGGCTGCTGCTGTTGCAGGTGAGACCCCAGGCAATCTCTCACAGAGATGATGGTGCAGCGAATGCACCATCCTCAGGGGTCGCATGCCTTTGCTGCACGCACGCTCCCACCACCACCTGCCCGCAGCGTCCCTACCCTCCCTGCTGGCACATTACATTGCCAGGCATCCGAGCACTTCACATTTCAGCACGCCACTGCACACCCTTCTACACGACTTGCACCCCACCTTTCTCCTTGGGGTGTCGCTTGGCCCTGCCTGGCTTCCCAGTCAGCACCACCTTTGGGGCGATCAGCAGGCCCTGTGCTGGCACAGCCCCGCCAGCCGCCAAGGGGATGGCAGTGTTTACGATGACGGCATCTATTTCGTCAGCACCAGATCCCGCCACGCTGAGCCGCCGCTGGGCGCCGTCAGCAGCCTCCGGGCGCACTGCCTGCTGCTGCTGCTGCTGCTGCTGCATTGCTGGCTCGACACTGAGAGAATCCCTCTGCTCTGCTCCTGCTGAGCCTGCTGCTGGTGCGAGCTGAGCAGGCGCAGCAGCCGGCGTGGGCGCGGGTGAGGCATTCATGATGTCCACATCCATGGCGTCTGCTTCCTCAGCCCCTTGCAAGCCCGACAGGTCAACCAGCTCAGCGGGCGCCGGCGCCTGCTTGCCACCTTGGCTGGTATGCTGTGCCTGCTGCGCCACCTGCGCCGACCCAGGCTGCCCAGCAGGCTCCCGCTTGGATTGTTCTGCAAGATGCGGCTGTGCCACAGGCAGCGCCAGCTCGTCTGCAGGCGTCGCAGCATCTGAGTGTGCAGGTTGAACCGTGACGACGACACCCACGCTGTGCGTCTCAGGCCCAGCATGAGGCGCCTCAGCTGGCTGGCTTCCCTGCTGAGCCTGCTGGGCATGCACACCGCGCTGCGCTTGCTCTCCACCCTGCAGCTGCTGTTGCTCAGGGGCGCCTGCCGCTGCTGTGATAAGCGGTACTGCTACTGGAGCAGCTGATGGCTGCCCCACTACCTGGGCAGGCACCTCAGCAAGTGGCTCTGCAGGGACAGCTTCAAGAGGTGCACCTGACGCTGGTGCACTGTCAGGTTGGTCGCCTGCACCACACAGGACAGAGTGGGTGAGAAGCTGCCCACAGCACCAGCAACTTGTAGGCATGACATGCAGTCACACGCAGCAATTTCAAGCAAGCGCGTGAAGGTAACCGCAAGCCAGCCAGCTGTTGCCTACCCCTAACCCAGAGCATGATACATCCATGACACTAGTCATACTGCTGACACAACACGGCAGTCACATGAATACTATGTCCCAGTATAATACATCAAGCGGGACCATCAAGCCTTGGCAGGGCCACCTCACCTGGGCTTGGGAAGGCCCCCACAAAGTAAGCGGGTCGTGTGTGGATAACCGCTCCAAGCAGGCAATGCTAAACCATCTCGGCAGCGAACCACATCCAGCAGAAACTTTCCCCACATAAAGCGTGCCAAAGGCAGCTGTACCTGGCCAATGTCCCACCCCCAATTCTCACCTTCAGGTTGAGGAGCTACACTGCCACTCTTTCTTTGACGCTTACTAGGCCTGGCTGCTGCTGCTGCGGCCGCCGGCGCACGGGGCGATTCTGCGAGCTCCTCACTGGGAAGCTGCTGCGCTGCCAACTTGCGGCCCCTGAAAGACCTGCGGGTCGTCAGCTCCCCACTTGCAGCAGTGACCATGTCCGCACTGCCAGCCGTTGCCAGGGCCTCGTCCGCACCAGGCGCGGCTGCCGCTGCTGGAGCTGACTGCGCTGCTGCTGCTGTTGCGGTTGTCGGCTCGGCAGGCTGCTCCATTGCTGGTGCTGGTGCTGCCGCTGCCTGCTCTTCTGGCAGGGCAGGCGAAGCAGGCCACTGGGCCCCACGGCCAGTGACGTAAGCGCCCGCACCTTTCCACTTGTGGCCGTTCCACACCGTACAATCCTCCTCTGGTATGACCTGCTGGTACACCTCCCCATCGCCAAACACTATGGTGTGCTCTCCTTTAGCTGCATCGTAACTGAGGACGCGGCCCTCATACAGCCCGCCTGCCTCCGCTCCCTCGTCATTCACAAACCAGGACAGGATGGTGCGCCCCACAGCTTGCTCTGCTGTGCAGGGCAGCACATTGTGCGTTGAGCCCGGCTTGCGGCCCAGCTCCGCAATAGGACCGTCCACCAACCCTTCCATCTGTTCTTTCAACTGCTCCCGCGAGAGGCCCGCCTTGGCAGCATTCTCGCACAGCGCCTGCTCTTTTTCCAGCTCATCCTGCTGAGCTTCAGGATCCTGCTCTTCGCTGTGCTCCTGCTGAGCAGCAGACTCCTGCTGAGGGGCAGCCCTGCCACCCTTCTTGCCCTGCCTGCCGCCGGACGCGCGGCCCTGACCCTTGCGCTGCTGCCGCTGCGCTGGCTCACTGCCACCGTCCAGGGACGTCGTCCGAGACACCTGCTGGACAAGGAAGAAGTCTGTTTCAGGAGGACACAGCACACTACAGAGGAAGGCAGACAGCTGCACTGCAGCAGGAAGGTTTGGAGCTCACCCGACGTGATAGGTGTCTGCCGGCTGGTGCATCGTCCGCCATCATACGATGCACCCGACTGATATACTTGTATCCTCAAGGACGGCGACTTGCTATGCTACTGTGGCATGATCACTGAACTCCATCGTGTGCTCTGCCCGCGACAGTGACAATAACCATATATGTCTGCAAATTTGTCTTTGCAGGTTTTAGTAGAGATCGGTTAGATGTGAATACGTCGCGGGAACGGTACACGCTGTCACGGAGTGTGGCTCTATACTTACTATGCTGTCAATAAAAAGGCTTTACTTTTTAGGGGCGAAGCTGGTGAGGCATTGGGAGATTTGTATAGTCTGCTGGGTACTAGCACCTAGATCAGTTTGGAACACAATAGCGGGCACTGGTGCTGGTGCAAGGCTTCCTCACGGGTTGGGCTGAGGTCCTGGTCGCCTTAGGAGTTGGAAGTAGAGCACGACGTTGGTATCTCTGCAGGGACACCTTGGAGAGCACTTGTCTAAGGGGAAAAACTCAGACACTGGCAGGAGTTTGGTGAGCTGTGCTGAAGGACATCGACTGCAGTGTCCACAAAAACAGGCAACCAAGCCAGCGACCAGCTGCAGAAGGTGGGAATTTGGACCAGCTTGACACTGATAACAGGCAACCATTAAAGCACGTGGTCAGCTGCTAATCCGTGTGTGGGCTGTTGCTTGTATCAGGAGAGTTCTCTGGCTAAGGGTCGTGCTGTGGCCACTGCTGTAGCCATTTGCAGCTAGTATTGGCACTCCCCGGCAAGTAAACGATACTGCAAACCCACACCTGTCCATCTGTATGCAATGGGTCAAATCATATACAGGCAGCACAGGTTCTTCAGCAGTTGCCATGCTGCACTGACCGTGGCTGACATCTGACACCCTTGCCAACACCAAAGCAGCTCAGGTAAGCTGTTCTTGGGTTAGCTCCCAATGAGGCGCTGCTTCACTAGCCCGTAAGATGCGCCGCATTGCTCTGAGGTAAGCTGTTCTTGGGTTAGCTCCCAATGAGGAGCTGCTTCACTAGCCCGTAAGATGCGCCGCATTGCTCTGAGGGTGCCACGCCTGCATCAGTATCTCACGAGCAGGTGACCTGCTGGCCTTGCCTCTCCACATGTTAACAGCATCCGGCTGCGAGGACATCAATTGCCTGAGAGCTGTGGCAGCATGGCCTGGGCTGGCTTTGCAGCTGACTGCAGGCCCACCCACATAGTGACTGCACCGTTCCCACCCTTTACCAGTAGCATTTACCTGGAATATGTCGCGGATGGGCTGGTATGCACAGCCAGGCACCTGGCCTTGGACCTTGGCCCAGTCACAGTTGATGACGCAGTCCTACAACGGCATCAAACAGCACTCTTGTGGGTTCATTATGATATCACCCTGCGGTACATGTGCCCCTCCCCTGTGGTACAGGATCTAATGGAGAGGAACCATCTGCACGTCTGCCGATGCAGAGCTGGTGGTGAGCGTGCGCAGAAGCTGACACCATGATCAGGGGCTTGTCCATGCTCTGTAGCACTATTTTGGGACGCTGCTGTGACGCCTCATGCTAGGATCAGCAGTGGGTGGGATCGCAGCCGAGCACAACCTTGGAGCAGACCTGGATAGGGCAGGAGAAGGAGATGGCAGTGTGGAGGGGTCCCTGGTCCAGCTCACAGTCAACCTGCATCGGGAGAGGCAGCATATGTGGAGAGCATAAGCAGCATGGGGAAGGTGAGCTATGGCGGGCCATGCGAGGCTGGGCAATGCCTGCAATCTTGGCTTTGCTAGTCTGGTATTCAACACAAGGGAAGGGAATGGGAGGCTGCGGTATGCCATGGGCGTTGCTCCTTGCCCCCCCCCCCCCTTCGACGTCTGGCAATCTGGTACACTACTACGGAGGGTGTTGTTGAGGGCCATTGGGTAATGCTTACACACCAATGTGTGCAGGCTCCCTTGCCAGGCGCCATCACTAGGTTTTTGGGTTCAGCATTGTAAGCTAACTACTGGCATGCATCTTTGGGAACTTCGTGCCCACCGTGTTGTTTTGGATGAACTTGAAGTTGAGGTTGCACTTGAGCTGGTAGGTGGGGTTGCTGCAGATGTGGCACTCTATCTCATTGTTGTCCCACTGCAGGCACAACATCCTCCATGACTTGAGCTGGTTATGTATTGAGCAGATTGTCCATTATGCTGCTGTTAAGCATGTCATGCAGCTGAAGCTTGTCATGCAACCGAAATGGCAGGTTCTCAGTGACACACAGGCACCATGCAGCACGGATAGCATGAAGAACGGGCCCACAGGCCTTGTCTCTGCTTCGTGCATGGAGAGCAAAGCAAGCAGGCCGCTTGACAATCTTGAACCGAGGCTACCGACCTGGTTGCCGCCTATCCCTGGGATGGTATTGCTGCACACGTCGGGCCGGTTCTTTCCTGGGCTATCAGAGCATGCATTGGCTTGCTGCATCAAATTGAAATATGGCCAAAGTCAGGCCATGCAGGTGGCTTGGTATGCAGGAACTTGGGAGCCCCTTGGCATGGATGCAGGACTGACAGCCCATGAGATTAGCTGGCATACTCAGCAACTAGTATGAAGGCCTCCCACTTGTTACACGTAGACAGCTGCCCACAAGCGGTACGCATGGCCCTGGGCCGCCTCAAAATCCTCACCAGCATGACCCGGCCTGCTCCACCGTGGGCAGAGCCCACATGGAGGCTCAGGCATAGCGCAGTCACCAGCAGTATGGTCCACATTGCTATTCTGCTCCCTGATCTAGGTTCGAGGAGGGCAACAGAAGGTTAGCTATAGGGTTTGCGTGGTAGAGGCCGGGCTCTTATGAGCAGCAGGGATCCCGTGGGGAGTTGCAGGTGAAGCTGCACAGCAGGAGCGTGATGCTTTGCCGAGTCAGAACACATTGGGCCCCTGCATCGAGGCTTCTTCCCGCTGTGCTAACACAGACAATCCTGGTGACGTCCTGTAACCACCATTGTGGCCGAGGACGTCTCCTGGGCCTTGACTACCTGTACACCCCCAGCCCGGCAGGGGCAGGTTTGTGGCCAAGGCACCCCTGGAGCATGTAAAGGCTTCCTACCTCCCTCCTGTGGGGGGTACACAGCCCCTCTTCCTGCGAATTTGTGTGCACAAGGCATGTAGGAAGGGTCACAGCAAGCCTTGCTATTGCTGCCTTTGTTTACCATGTGTGCACCTCGCCGTAGGCTCCAGCCGCAACGCTACTACCCAGCAGCGCCCGGTGGGGAGGTTGCTAGCAGCAGGCAGGAAGAGCCTTGGGCTGCCTAGCAGCCAGACGGCAGACTGGTGGCAAAGGCGTTGGAGAGCACCACCAGGCCAGCTGACATACTCTACCCAGTCTCCAAACTCCCAGCTACTGCTGTGCTCTCCAACGACTGTTTCACGCAGCCGTCCACCTGACTGGGAGGCAGCCCATGGGCAGTGCTCCACCAGTATACTGCAATACTTCCGCCCACTGGGCCTTGCTGGGCAACACCCCCAGAAAGCCCTCGAGAGTTCAGAGGCCAACATGGGTATGCGCTCCCGGCTTTGCAGCACAATCTGCATTTCCGTTTAGATGAATCCTGACCTGCAAAGACTTCAAAGTGCTCCTCCGCAGCCTCCTGGCTGATCTCCTCTGCGGGCTGATGAGCATATACGTGTAATATAGTGGCAAAGCCAAAGACACACATATCTACAGCAACTGAACAGTCAGATACTATAACCTGTTCATCCGTGAACGCCAGTATCTAGTAGGAAGCAGGCGAGGTACTTTCCTATATGCGCTCCTCACCTGACCAGTGCACAACTGGCCTTTGTGCTCACACTGATCCCTCGCACCTGTGATGCTTGGTGAAAACCTATACAGTTGAGTTTACTATGCATACAGCCAGGGAAACTAGCCTCTAGGCATCAGGCGTTGCCTTCTTCCTCTTGCGCAACAAGTCCTCCTTGGGAATAGCATCAAGCTTGGCTGCCACAATGAAGTCATTCTCGGTGAGACCATCGCGCGCATGAGTCGTAAGGTCAACCCGCAGCCGGTTCCAGCCTGCAACACAAAGCCAGGATGGGTTGCTCTGGGGAAGCGCTTAAGGCACCAATATACACCTCAGTCATCGTTAGCAGCACTGATGGCAACTGAAGCAAGGCATTGTACACACACTTGCCTGCAATCTCCATGTCTACAACCGCCAGTAAATCGCTGCAGAGCACAGCGTCCCTTGCTCGCTATTAAAAGAGGAGCAAGTGCCAGTAAGCATGCACTGCCCCACCTGTGATATGGAGGTCTGGGTGGTGCCCTTGTTCCTCTGCAACCTCCGCTATTCTGTCACACAACTCCAGTGCCTTGACAAAGCTCTTTGCCCGCCACTCCCGACTGATCAGCAGGTGCCCCTCAGCATTTTCACTGATGCTCCACGAGTCCAACTGCACAGGAGCAAAGTGCAAGTACGTGTGGAGCGAGGCTCGCATAATTCTTTTCTCACGGACAAAGCCGTAATTTGTGGGGCCTCCCAAAGATGGCCCAAGGGCGCAGCGTCAAGCAACGAACTTTCCGCTCTGCTGGAAGATATTTAGCGACCAGCCGCGACGCGTGAGTGAGACACACCAACGTACCTCTCTGAGGTAGTCCTCTGCCTGTGCCTTGGTCATAGCATCACACAAACCCATGTACCCTAGCGCCCTGTCGTCAGCCTGCACCCAGGCCCACAGGTGAGACAGCCAGTGAAGCTATGCTACCCACCTGGTCCCTGTCAGAAGTGGCACCCACATATAGGGGCCTTTGGAGCTGCCTTTTGCAAACCCTGGATTGGGGTATAGAGTGTCAAGAGGGGATTGCAACCAGTGGTAAGGAGTAGCCAGGCTGTCAGACATGCCGAAGCGCACCTCACAGGGGACGCATCGCTTGGTCACAAGCTGAGAGGCGGGCTCAGAAGATCGCATCAGTACTCTCCTCCTTGTCACCCTGGCCTCCAGGTTGCCAGTCCTCAACTGGGCAATCGGTAGATTCAGGACCCTGCCAACCATAATGATGAATACGCAACTGATCGGGTTGCAGGCAGCCAACCTAACTAGGCGGATTTTGCAACCACGACAAAGGCAGGAAAGCGAACCAAGGATTTCCTTCGTTCCGTCAGTACCAAGATGTACCTCTGGTCAAGTGTAGCCCAGTGCAGCTGCATCTGGATCTGGCACGGGAATCGGGAAGCTAGACAACGCGGACCCCCCTACTAGCACTGCTGGTAATCCACTGGCAGGCATGATCATGTAGGCTACGCGCTGCAAGTGTCTGCTATAAAGCATCAGATAGAAAAAACGAAAAGTTGTGTTATTTCCTCTTTCAATTTCTTCCCGGTCGGCTGACTGTTGTCTCAACTGCTGGGCTGACGAACCCCACATCATGTTCTTCTTGTACAAAGTAAGTGCCTAGATGACGTGTGTTCCTGCGTTTGTTCGGCAGGCCTCTGGCGCTCCCTGTTATGACGCGGGCCCTGGGCGCCGTCTTGCTGCAGTTTATTCGGAAGCAAATCCAAGACCGGCAACGTGCCAGAGTAGACCCTGCACAACAAGGAAAACAACAACTGAGCATTGACCCAGACGAGGGCACCAAGCCTGACTTGGAGGGCGCAGTTGATGGGTAGGTTTCCTACACCTCGGACGCAAGCCAGCATATATAGCCTTAGGGTGAGCAGGACCCGGCTTGGAATCTAGTCCACAACAGCAGCTGAGTGAACGTTATAGGGATGCTTATAAAACCGGGAAAGAGACGGTGCAAAAGCAGCATTTCGAGATTCCGCTGCCACACAGTTGCACGCTGGCGTCTAGCTTAGGGACCTGAGCTACCATTCCGAGTATACCCTCGGACCCGGTCCGACCTACCTGTAGCAAGCAGTACACGACTGACTGCTTGCAGGCTCACCAAAGCAGCCCGCCTGGGTGTACCCCTGGACCCAGCCAATGCCGCCTCCAAAAGGAAAAGCTACTGGGCGCTGCTCATTGTGGGGTTTGCGCTGGCCGTGGATTACTCCATGTCACTGATGAGCATCCAGCCTCTTTGGTGCGTGGCAGCCCAGTAGGGTATGGGTTAGGCGAACTCTCAACACCCATGCTAGTCCCCCTGCATCTGCGGTTTCACATCCCCAACATGCATCTGTTGGCAGATATGTGCCCGCCTGTGAGTTTGCATTGCCCCTGCATCGTACCCCCCGGGGGTACTATCTGGCACTCGTGGCGATGCCGTCAGGAGAACCAGACGCACAGCTACTGTATCATGCTGGCAAGTGTAGCTCTGGATATGCCAGCATGCAGGAAGCTGCTGCTTTGCCCGCTTCCTGAGCGGCGAGCTAGCATTTGTGCTGACTACACCGCCTGTGCTTACCTAGGGAGCTGGTCTCAAGCAAGGCCTGCATGGCTTGCAGGTACCTCGTCCAGGGCAGGGAAAGCCTCTACGGCTTCACCTTTGGCAGGCAAGCCGGCAGTTTGACAAGGCAGGCTTTCTTTAAAGTGCTATTTACTGCTGTGACTTCCCAACACTTCACATCCTTGGCGGGTCCAGCCGTGCTGGCCAGGTGCCCTAGCAGGGTTCGAAAAGCGGTTTGTCTATGTCTGACTGTGTGCAGTTACGATTTGAGTGCCGCATTGTGGGCCCCAGTCTTCGGTTGGTGGTCAGACCACACTTCCACCTTCAAGCAGCAGGTAATCAGGCGCCCAAAGTGACTCCTCACCCAGGGGGACCACGAGAGCATGCACCGGGGGCTCCGGGAGTTGGTTACACCTGGCTTGTGCGTAAGGGCCACCCTTTGAGGCCTGCATGACTGCATGTGCATAAGACCTGTACTTATCCAAACTAGTCGTGTCGTACTACTGGTACTTGTTGGCTACATATCTGCAGACAGGTTCCCTGAGTGCACACAGCCTGAGGATGCATGGGTCTTGCGGTGGCATGCCACTCTAATTTGTCTCCCCGTCTGTCACCTTTGTAGGTGCTCACGGGTGCGGCCTTGAATGCGGCAGGCAACTTTGTGTACGCCTTCACTGTCCTGGTAGATGACTGGTGGATGATGCTCATAGCCAGGTGAGTATGCTGCAGCAGGCAACCCACAGTTGCACAGTGGCCGTGGTGTGACAGTCTGGAAGAAGAGGCTGAGAGGTTCACCATCCCCAGCGGAGAGCTCAACCTTAGCTCAGCTGTAGCATGTCGTGGGGAGCAGGGGCCGTCCCTATGCAGCCAGCAGGTTGGGTAGGTGCCGGCCAGCCAGGAGGGTCCTGTGAGGAGGGAGACAAGGGTCCAGTTGGCAAGGGCACCCGAGACAGCAGCCAGTGCGTCTATGCAACGTCTCTGTGGGCCCTACCCATTTTGCAGGTTGGTTGCTGGCATCGGCGCTGCCACGCTGGGCCTGGGTGGGTCGTACCTGACCAAGACCACCACGCTGGAGGAGCGGCAGCTCAAGCTGGGGCGGTACAGGATCGTCCAGAACGTGGCGCGCATGGTTGGGCCCTTTGTTGGGTAAGCCCGGCTGCTGTGTGCGTCCTTGCCACCATCCTTGCCAATAGAAAGGTAGAAGCTCTCCAAGCCTGGGGACTTAGAACGGCATTGGTACAGGTGTGCATGCACCAGGGCCCCCAGGATATGAACAGGGAGAGGGGAGGTTTCAGGACAGCTGGCGGCAGCGGTGACGGTAGGCTACCTCCACGCTTCCTTGTACATCTCGTCCCCAGAAGTCAGGCAGGTTTTGGCATCAACGTGTGCAGGTACTTGTTCATCGCGCTGCCTGATGTAAGCAATGACTCCTCAACCGGGCGGAAGCTGTTCAACTGGTACACAGTGCCAGGTGGGTCGGTCCCCTTGGTCATTGGAGGCAAGCAGTTTGAATTGCGGAATCGGTAGCTGTGAAGTGACTGGGCTTAACGCAAGGTATGCTTTAGGCTTGCCTGGTTGCTGAACCAGTTGGTTGCTCCCAAAGATGAGCTACGCAGTTGATGAGGGGCTGGCTCTCCACGACTGGTAGTATGCCCGCCAAACTACTGCACTGTGACATGTGTTCCTATAGTATTATGTGTGTCTTGGGCACTGTGTTGCCACTTCACACCATACTGGCTAAGGAGCCGACAAGCTGCCATGTGCTGCAGGTTGGGTGGCTGGGTTTGTCGTGTTGGTGCTCTTGCCCCTAATATGGTGGTGGTTCAGTGATCCGACTGAGGAGAATGAGCACCTCATCCATGTGAGCTTCCATACTCTTATGCTTAGACACCCTAGGTGCACCAGTGGTTGGGATCGGCCATTTGCTAGTTGTGCGGACTTGCCTGCTTGGCATGTGATGCACCAAGGGCAGCTGAATCAGCAAAGGTCCAGTTGAGTGGCGCTCATGCTCCAATATCCTGCTTGACAAGCTTGCCCTCCATCCTGCAGCACCGTGTAATGCTGTACAGTTGCATGGCGCAGATGGGCTCTTGCCCTTGGCCCTGCAAACGTAATGTGCAACCCACCGTTTCGAAATATGATGCGGCTGGTGTCTGCAGCATGAAGAGCACCCAGAGGCAGTCCTTCAGAGCACACCCGAGCGCGAGGCCAGGTTCAAGCGGCTCACCGCCAGCTGGCTGACCCTCTCCTTCCTTACAGTCTTCTCTGGTGGGTCGTTCTGGCTCCTGGCGTGGTTTCTGCTCATGAAGCAGTTGGTGGCGTCCAGCTGTGGTCCACCGCTGCCCTCCGAGCCATGTCAGCTGGTCCACCAAAGCTTTGCCCATTCAGTACAATACACTTTGCTTGCCTGCCTGGCTGTCTGCAGCCATGGCCTTCTACAGCAATCTGTTTGGCCTCTTTGCGGGGCAGTACCACCAAGTGACCAGCCAAACTGAGAACTGGAAGACCTTCATCGCCGTGGGCATTGGCGCGATGGTGGCTGCGGTCGCCTACCGCCGCGCCATCAAGAACTTCCCCAAGATTGCTGACGAGCGGGTAGGACAGATCGAGCGAGGCATTTAATGGTTTGCAGCTGCCCTTGAGCCAGAACTCTGGGAGCCTGTCCACTGAAAGGAGCTGCCATGGTTGACCTTCTATGCAGCCACTGTGCAGTATGGTAGCAGTGCTGCCACCATCTGCCGGGCATTGGTGGCTGCACCCATGCCTTGGGAACCTCCGTATCCTAGAAGGCTTGCTGCCCCTACCCACATGGTGGTCGTTTACATCTCTGGCAGCCTGTGCGACAGTGCGTGAGTTGGCTCATCCGCCTGTGCTCATGTCAGGTGCTGGTGCTGGTGAGCGCGTGGCTGATCTTTGTGGTCTGGATGCTGACCATCCCATACAAGGGCAAGGACTGGGTACCCCCGCCGGCGCTCTATTATGCTGCCTCCGGGATCATGGGCTTTGCAGGTAAGGGAGCTTTCGACTTATTTCCCCTTTTCAGGCATACCTCACACCAGCAGTAGTACAGCGCTTAAGCCTGTGGGAGCTGACAGCGAGGTGTTGCTGCGGCGCTGCTTTCCACTGCCCCATGTGGCGTGAACCTTATCGCTTGGGCAGCGCTGGGACCCATTCAAGGGCCTGTTCCGCCGGCAGTGCATGGAATGCAGCCAATGCTGGCCATGGTGACCTGCACAGGTGTCATCTCCCTGACCACCATGGAGACGTGGATGAGCAAGAAGGTCACGCAATACCAGGTGGGTGGGTGTGCAGGCCCTGATATGTAGTGCTTGGCAGAGCTATTGGGCAGTGGGGCCGTGAGCTCACTGCTCCAACTCAAGTGACCGCCTGGGCGTGGCAAAGTCAGAGGCCTCCCTGGCTGCAGTATCAAACCAGCGAGAAGTGGCTGTTCCTGTAGTGGTGACTAACAAGGCAGTGCACATGTTGCGTGCACAGGCAACTAATGGTTCGTTAGGCCCTGCTTCTGGGCGCCATCTTCTATGGTGCACAAATACCCCTGTTAGCCTCTGGAGTACTTGTGCGTACTGCATTCCCAGCGGTCAGCCCAAGGCGGTCCAGCAAGCCCGGCTAAGTAGTGTTAAGCACCATCTTACCCTCAGCGCAGGACGTAGTACAAGACAGAGTGAGCTCCTGGCTGAGCGCCTTCTACATGGCCCAGTCGGCAGGAAGGTTTGCTGGGCCGCTGGTCATCGGTGCCGTCACACGCTTGGCAACACCCAACGGTGAGCCTGGAAGCCACTCGTCCCTGCATGTGCTGCTTGTATTTGCCTAGCGCTTGTCCTATTTGAAGATGCGCTTGTTCAGCACCTGGCCTGCAGGATCCTGGGTTGCCCTTGGTTCTGCCAGTGTTGCACTGGTGCTACTATCTGGTCCTCCCAGGCCTGCATGGTCGGTGCATGTGCCCACCGCTTCTGGCCGCTCACGGCAGCCCCAAGAGTCGCTCGTGGGAAGCAAGTGTTTCTATTTCAGCATGCTCCCATTCTTCCCTTTCCGCTGCAGGCAGCGTCCACGTGTGCACCCAGTTCAGCCAGGACTATAACACCTGCACCGGCCCAGCAGACGAGCAGTGCATCATCCTAGGCAAGCCCCTGCCTTGCCTTGCCCTTAGTGGCTCTGCGGTCCGGGTGTGGTTCTGCCAGCGATATGTTCTCATGGATTGGAGGAGCCCAACCCACATGGTGGCAACCAAGTCCCTGGGGCCTGGCCTGTAAGGCGTTGCTACCACACCATTGTCTTTCTCATCGATGGAACCCTTTGTCAACACATATTCTGGAGACCAACATATTCCCTTTGGTGCAGGGGCGGAGTATTATGTGGAGGGGTGCATTTTGTACAATGCCCTGGTCTTCTATCCCATCATGGCAGGTGGGTGGCCCCAAGACTTGCCCGGTGCGCTAGCGTGCAATGAGTGGCAGCGGCACCACAGCCGCCTGTCACGTGGGTGCCGATCGCTGTTGCCCGGCTCATCAGTTGCAGGCCACGCCCTGGTGCAAGGCTGCCTGCTCTCCAGGTTACTATTGTTCGACAGTCCACACCGCACAGTGACGGTGACGGTGTTGACGAACTACTGCTGCCCTACCCTCCTCTATGGTCACGAGCAGCCCATTGGGTGCCAGACTGAGGCTCACTCATGGCTGCCGTGCATGCAGGGTTACAGCTGGCAGTGGTTCTGGGCATGCTTGTAGTCATCGCCCGGCATTGGAGCTACTCCAACCAGTGAGGTGCACCACAGCTCAGGAAAGGCCCATTTCACTGCACGCCATCTATGGTAAGTAGCCCAACCGCATCTGTGCTGGTCAGCACTTCTGGCTCAGCTGCAACAACTCTATTGTCCCCTTTGGCAGGCCCAGTATGTGGCTCTCGATACCGTGAGGCCTGGCTTGGCAAGCGTGGCTGGGACATGCGCACAGCAAGCCTGGTGGAGAGGATGCCAGGGGCTGTTTGCAAGACTTTGGCTATGATAGAGTGACAGGTTGGGCTTGCAATCCACGACCCGGACAGGCAAATGAATGACTCAGTCGGTGCATTAGATCAAGGGCCATGGCAGGCAGACCAGAGCATGTTTTGGGTTTTTGGTATGGTCAGGTTATCTTAGCATATCTTCGTGACGCCTGATACTGTGACACTGTGCACTGATCTTGCCTCGACTGCAACCTTTTGCTTGTGTTTGTGTATAACCCTTAGCGTATATCTTGGGCCTGTTACGCCCTCACTACTGCTCGCTGGACTGGCTCTTGCTAAACTTGCTATCTTGGTCTTTTCTTCGTGCCATCCTGTCAGCTTAAGGTTTTGATGGGTCCACACTACAGTTGGGACCCTCCAAGGGTTGAGTGTGTGCCCCTTAGTGAAGTTGTCTCTGCTTCCTGCTTCCCTTGCCAAGCGGGGTCCTCCCGAGCGTAGGCTCAACCGAACCTTCTTGTTGGCTACCCCTCCCATAGGGGGGCCTTCCCCTTAGGTAGCCATTTCCTTTTCGTCAACTGTTATGCTGGCCGACCATCGTATGGTTGTAGCTCGGCTCGTGTCTGTGTAGTTCCAGCTGCAAAGAACACCTTTTACAGATGTTGCCAAGTATTGGTCGGTGCCTGGAAGGACCAGCTTGCAAACGGTCAGTCATGTGGCGGTAACTACATGCAGCGACTTGAGAGTGGCTGCTGTAGCCTCCCTGTCGTAATCTACCTCAAGGGTGACTAGGTGTCTGACCACAAACTCTCTGCAGGGCCGTTCCAAGGCCAAAGCTGGGAGGTCTCCAAGGTGGGTGCAACGGCAGGATCACTTTGCAGACAGTCGGATGCAAGACCTTGGTCAGCGTCCTGACTCTTATTAGAGTGACACGGACAAGAACAAGCTGCTGCCAGCCCTGTCGTTGGTCAGCATGAATCCAAGTCCGCACTATCTGCTACCATGTACGCAGTGAGGTATATTGACACAGGTAAGTCAGGAAGACATGGTGGTAAGAATACGATCGCGCGTCATGCTGCCTCAACGGTACTGGATATGCGGTACTGTATGCTGACCCGGACCAAAAAGAAAGATACGGCACGATGTTGGGCAGCGCGCTGCAGCTCCTTCTGCCAGCAGATCTCGGGGCTGAGAGAACAATTGAGAATAATCAACAAGCGTGCACTGTGCTGTATATCTACTGCCCGTTGCTTAACGGCCCGCCTGCACCATGTTCTTCGCATATAAGGTGAGTTGTATCCCACGTTATTTCCACTGGGCACCTTTTAGCACCTGCCAGGACGCGGTGCATGACGTGGCCGCCCCTTGGACTCGTGTTTGCAGGCAATACGGAAGCAGTTACAGAACCGTCAACAACCCACGGCAGCTCCCGTACAGCAGCCGGAGGGTGATACAGCCATCAAAACTGACTTGGAAGGGTCCCCGCCTGACGGGTAGGTAACCCCTCCCCCACCCGTCCCCTCTACCCCTCCTGCACTTGATAAGCTCACTCAAAGCACCCCTTGCTGCAAAGGGCTTTGTGAAGGCCTCCCATCCCAGCAGCTGCCTGTGGGCGCCAGGGGTCCTGCACCGGACCCTTGGCCAGCAGAAGTGCACGCCAACTGCAGGTTCTAGTCCCAGCAGTGCGGCCCTGGGGTTGTGCTTCTCTTGTTCTTCCACCACCCTCTGGTGGTTCCACCACCGCCACATCAAGGCCACTGCCTCCCCAGTGGCTTTCATGCAGGTTGGCCAAAGCAGCCCGCCCAGGCGTGCCCCTGGACCCAGCCAATGCCGCCTCCAAGAAGAAGAGCTACTGGGCGCTGCTCATTGTGGGCTTTGCCCTCGCTGTGGACTTCTCCATGTCACTCATGGCCCTGCAGCCGCTGTATTACCTGGTCCAGGGCAGGCAGAGCCTCTATGGGCTGACCTTTGGGAGGCGAGTCCTGCCTGTGGCTGGCAGTGAGTGTGAGCAAAAAGCAGTGAGCCACTCAATCGCCCTCTGGCGCGTGGTGGCCATGCTGGCAGCCGTTCGCCACACGTGCTTGCATATCTACACCTCTGTTCCTGGAAGATACTGACGGCCTGCCGCTGATGTGTGTGGCCACCTGTGCAGCTATGACTTGTCCTCAGCCTTGTGGGCTCCAGCCTTCGGGTTGTGGTCAGACCGGACTTCGACTTTCAGGCGGCAGGTAGGTCAGCCTCTGAGCTTGCATGCACTCCATGCTGGACAGCAAAGACCAAACTATGACTTCTACCTGGCTGGCAGCACAAGTGCTTGACCTGTGCTCTCTCGCAATCCGGTTTCATCCCCGTTAGCCGGAAGTAGTTTTGGTCCTGCCGACGGCCAGGGGAACCTCAACTGCAAGGGGTGGTGTTGTTATTAGACACATGTCGGGTGGGATTCTACTAGCACTTGTACCTTGAGGAAATCAGCCACAGCAAGCTCAGACGCAAATGACCGCATGCTGACCAGAATCTGCGGTGGGCCATTGATGTATCAGATGATGTTGCCCTACTCTGCTGCTGATAGGTGCTGCTTGGAGCCCTGCTCAATGCTGCGGGCAACTTTGTGTATGCGTTCACAGTGTTGGTGGACGGATGGTATATGATGCTCATTGCCAGGTGAGCATTGAGGGCACCCGAAAATCTTTTTGTTGCTGGTCATGCTATGCAGCATGGGAGAGGAGGATGTATGAAACACTTACGAGCCAGGGGTACAGTGCATGGCGGATGTGTTGGAGAGCATGAACAGGGCAGGCCTGTGGGGAGAGGTGTGTGTGGTGGGGGGGGGGGGGTAGAAGGGGCGCACTAGCCAGGGAGTGCAGTGTCCCGGCTGACAAGCTTCCTAGCAATTGCTTCTGCCCAAGGTTCTGGCAAGCAGAGTCCCTCCCATGCAGCTGCAGTGTGCTGCGGGCTTGTGCCCTCGAACACCAACTAGGAGCCTCCCAGCACCCCCCCCGAGCGCTGCAGCCCGCCTCTCTGCAGGTTGGTTTGCGGGC
>BBXU01001459.1:0-25997 GCA_001598975.1 Parachlorella kessleri | reverse complement strand
GCCTCCAGCACCCCCCCCAGCGCTGCAGCCCCGCCTCTCTGCAGGTTGGTTGCGGGCATAGGCGCTGCCACGCTGGGCCTGGGTGGGTCCTACCTCACCAAGACCACCACGCTGGAGGAGCGGCAGCTCAAACTGGGGCGGTACAGGATCACCCAGAACGTGGCACGCATGGCGGGGCCCTTCGTCGGGTGCGTGGGCCCCTAATAATCGCCAAAGTTTTCATGTTTCCGCCCCGCCCCTGGCCATGCTATATTGCAAGTGACGGGAGCATGTAGGCTGGTCGAGGGAACCGTGGGGTGGGGAAAAGGGTGACAGGAGCTCGGCTTCACGCCGGGAACTTACTGAGGGTGGTCATACTTCAGTCCTTTCGCATGTGGAAGGGAAGCCCCTGGGGGGAGAACAGTTATACAGGTACTGGTGCATGTTGCAGGTATGCATTTTTGGGGCTTCCGGAGGTCACTCCCAACTCTTCCACAGCCCTGAAGCTGTTTAACTGGTACACCATATCGGGTGAGGCTGCCTTGGGAGTAGGGGTCCTGTCAAGCTGACAAGCAGGTCAGCCTGCATGGGGGACGGGATTGAATGGATTGTTGTCTTGGGTTATGGCAGCATGATACACGGGCTCAGGACGTTTGCAGGATTGGTCAGGATTGGTCAGGGGTGAGATGCGCTTTGAGGGCTACTTAGCACAGTAAGCTCCTCCCACTGTCGGGGCCTTCCCACGAATACAGTGGCACATGGCTGTAGGTTGGGTGGCCGGGTTCCTGGTGCTGCTGCTTCTGCCCCTGATCTGGGCGTGGTTCTTGGATCCGACTGAGGACAACGAGCACCTTGTCCAAGTGAGTCTTGGCACTGCTGGGGCCAGCAGCTTAGCCATTGGAAAGCACATGTGACGTTGTGGCTTTGGTGTTGTTAGGTGTGACTGGCGAGTAGCACCAAGGAGATTGGCATTGTATGCCAGCTACAAGGTGAATGACAGCTGCTGCTGCTGCTGCTACTGCTGCTCTCACCCTCATATCCTGTCAGTGCCTGCTTGCTTGCTTGAAGGAACACTTGCTCGAAGAAACTGTGGATCACGCACCCAGGTCC
This sequence comes from Parachlorella kessleri, assembly GCA_001598975.1. NCBI lineage: Eukaryota > Viridiplantae > Chlorophyta > Trebouxiophyceae > Chlorellales > Chlorellaceae > Parachlorella > Parachlorella kessleri. The sequence continues at coordinate 24,908 of BBXU01001459.1, read as the reverse complement.
CGACCCCACCTTTGCCCTGTTGCGCCTCCAGCATGAGAAGCTTGTTGAAGGGGTGACCCAGAGTGCCCCAGAGCGCGCCGCGCAATTCAAGCGCCTGACAGTGATGTGGCTGACCCTAAACTTCTTTACCATCTTTTCGGGTGAGTCACAGCCCTGCGCTTGGCTGGGTCATGCGCGCCGTCACACCATTTTGTGACCCCGTGTTGGATTGGTGGGACTGCTTGCACCCAAACACCAGCGATGATGGTGCTGGGTTGGCCTGCTTCTGGTTCTGGCCAAGCAACAGCCGCAAGAGTAGCACACATCAACTGCAGCCATTCGACCCTGATTCGGCCTTTGCTTGCATGGCCTGGTGTGTTGGCTACATGTTTTGCCACGCACCTTGCCTCCTTTCCCTCTTGCCTCTGCAGCGATGTCCTTCTACAGCAACCTGTTTGGACTCTTTGCGGGCCAGTATCACCAAGTGAACAGCCAAACGGAGAACTGGAAGACCTTTATAGGAGTGGGCATTGGGGCCATCACAGCAGCAATCTCCTACCGCCGTGCCATCAGGCTGTTCCCCAGGTTTGCTGACGAGCGGGTGAGTTTGAAGCCGAGCCTCATTGCTAGCTAGCTGCCAAGCTTAGTAAGAGGACATGCAGGAGCGACAGTCTTGGGGGCTGTGGTGCTCCCCCAGGACAAGGGCTGCGAGCGCCCGCCGACACCGCTAATCGCAACGCAGGCGCACGGCATGCCAGGTGTAATCTGGCAAAGCTTGCGTGCTAGTACCCGTTTTGCTGGCGGTTTAGGCTTGCAGGGTGAGTGGGCAACTGCACATGTGTCTGTTTCATCTCCCTGGTATGCGAGCAGGGCCAGTGCACCCCTGGCCCTTTGAGTGGGGTATGCTTATATATTGCAGCAGGCAGCTAGGTTTCTTTCTTATGTGGCGCATGGAAAGTGGTCCAGTGATGCATCTCAGAAGTTGTTGCTGTTCCGCCCCTGCAGCCGCTCACTCTGGTCGGTAACTGGGGAATCTTCGCATCATGGATGATGACTATCCCTTACAAGGGAAAGGAGTGGGTGCCCCCGCCGGCACTCTTCTATGCCGCCTCAGGTGTTATGGGCTTCTCAGGTAGGCACGAGCGAACCTGATCGGCTTGCCGGGTTTCAAATTTCTAGCTAGGACGGGTTTCGCTACTTGCATGCCAGTTGGCCAGGCCCCCGACTAGATACATAGCAGTCCCCACCGGTTGCATGCATTGCACTGCCAACATGTAACCCGTCACCCGTTGGTTGCGGGGGCTGGTTTTTTTGGCATTCCTGAGCAAGAGTGTGTCCAAAACTACCAGTGCGCCGCATGATGTCCGCTAGGACGGGGTTGACCAGGGTGGTGGCTAGTACCTTGCCTGGGCACGTGCCTGTTCGGTACCCCTGCAATGGATGCCAGGTGTTACATCCTGTATGTCACCTTGGGCGACATCCACCGTGCGCACAGCGCATTGGCTGGATTTTGGGGGGCATGCATCCCTTGTGGCCGTCCCAGCCTGTAACGCAGCCTTGTCAGCGGGTTGTGCAGTTGTGCTATCCCTGACGACCATGGAGACATTCTTCAGCAAAAAGGTCACACAGTACCGGGTGAGTGCCTGCTGGCAACAGGTGCTGCACTAGGTTACGAATAGCTGCAACCAGTGTGGGCGAATTGGTCACCGGAGCGAGGTTCAACTGGCTTGTGTGGCCAAAGTGGCAAAGCGAATGCATGGACACATGCCTTCCCCGGCTTTGTGGGGGCGTTAAGAGGGGTGCAAAAATGCTGCGGGATAGCGCTGCCGTGCGTCCATCCTTTCCCGTCACTGCGTCCATGCGTTGCATCATCAGGCCGAGCCACTGGCGGCAAGTGTGCCTGCCCCAGGCCATGCCCTATCTCCTGCCATGCACCCGCTGTGCGTGCTGCCCTGGATGTGCGCCACCAGCCCTCCAAGCAGCGTGTCATCACACCCCTGGTGCAGGATGTGGTCAAGGACAGGGTCAGCTCCTGGCTGGGCGTCTACTACATGGTGACAGCGTTTGGGAGGTTTGCTGGGCCCCTGATCATCGGAGCCGTCACACGCATGGCGACTCCCGACGGTAGGGGTGCAAGCATGGCATGTGACGTTGCTAGAGGCTGTATTGCCCAAGGCTGCAAAACCAATTGCTGTGGTACCAGAATACATCTTGGCCAGGACTTGAGCTGCATCGTGGCCAAGGGCGGGACCCTCTATGGCACTGTGTCAGCCTGGCCAGGTGGTTAGCTCAGTGCGTGCCGGCTTCTGAGCTGGCTTTGAGGAGCGCGCTGCTACTGCACCATGTTGATTGGTACGACGCCTTGGCAAGACTGGATGTTGAATGTTGCCACAGAAGGAGACCAGCAACCCACTGTGCCTGGTTCGCCTGCGAGTGTGTCTCAGGCTACAGAGGGCTGCTCTGGCTGCAGGGGATTCCCATGTGTGCACCCAGTTCAGTGATGACTACAGCACCTGCCTCGGGCCAGCGGACCAGCAGTGCATCGTACTAGGCAAGTCTCCGCCAGCCTACTGTGTAATCTTGATGGGGGTTGCCGTCTGGTTTACCACATGCATATGCGGGCAGGCGGTGGCGTGTGTAGGAGTGTGGGGCGTGGGCGAGTCGGCAGGGCTGGCCGTGTGCCTGGGGGTGAGTCGCCGAGGGTGGCCGGGGTGCCCATGACAGCTTTGGCAGACAACATACAGGGCCATGCAGGGACACATAGAAAGGGTTAGTACCAAAAGAGTCCTCAGGAGGCCTCAACTAGGCCGGCCAAGGGCCAGACTGCACTGTACTTACCAGGCCGGCTGGCTGGGTGGTCCACCCACAGTGAGCAGTAACAAGCACCCAAGCACCCTTGCGGCTAGCCTGCTGCCTTAGAAACCTCCAGTGGGCTGTACCCACTGCCGCCGCTTTCTGAGTCTCTCCCTGCGCAGCGCTGGTCGTGGCAGGCAGGGTACCAGACGCCTGTGCCCGCGTGCTAAGCCCGCGTGTATGGTGCAGGCGAGGAGTACTATGTGCAAGGGTGCGTACTGTACAATGCCCAGATCTACTACCCCATCATGGCTGGTGAGGAGGCGCCAGTCTACAAGGGCAAGTGACAGAGCAGCATTGTTGAGGGGCAGCCTGGTTCAGCGTGCTAAGGGACTCCCTCGGAGGGAAGGAGAGTGCTGCGGGATGCGTCCATAGGGAGTGGCTGTGCACCCAAAATTGGGGCCTGGAGTTCTTATACGCAACGCCATAAGAGCCTCTCTGGGCTGCATGTCCAACAAACAGCACAGCGTTAAGTAGGGGTCGTAGGTGACTGGCATATGGATTACGTAATCTCACATGACGTGTGCTTGCTCTGTGCTGCCAGGCTTGCAATTGGCGGTGACTCTGGGGCTGCATGTGGTCATCTTTCGCCACTGGAGCTATGCCAACCAGTGACGTGGGGCCTGCTTGCTGCTGGGGCTATGCCTGTGCCAACTGCTGCGGTATTACCATCACGATTCTCCTGGGTCCCCTGGAGCGGGAGCCGGTGGAGCCACACAGGCAAGGAGGAGGTTACAGGCTCCAGGGCGGGCAGGCTCAAAAAGTCCTGGCCCCCTGAGGGGTTGGTCGCGTGTGGATGCTTGTGCTTGTTGTCGTGATGGTGGGTGGTGTTTCTGTGTGTGGGGTGGGGGGTTGATGCGGGTTGTTTTGGCCAGTATGTTGGTCCTCTTGGGCGCCTACCCCTTGGGGTGTTTATTACAGTATAGTGTATCGGAATGTCCCTGTACATGATGAGTGGTGGCGCCAGCATCGCAGCCAGGACCTTGGGGAGGGCTTGGTACCAAGGTTGTATTGCTCAGGGCTTAGTGACCTCCGCTTTGCGCTCGTACAACTTCCCACACGTTTGACTTACTGTCTTATGCGCAAAGTGCAATACACTAGTGTACCCCTGGACTCCCCAGGGGGGAGGAGTAGTGTGCGGCATGCAACCTACGTCGTTTGCTGTTCGCTCAGCATCCGCAAACCTCGGCCTTTCCTCTCTGGTCGGACATACTCTTCTTATGTGTGTGGGTGTTAAGCCGCCACATGGCATTTGTGCCACAGTCTTCACAGCAGCAAGTTACTCTTTTGTCCAGTGCTTGCACCGTGAAAGAGTGACTGTTTTTCCTGCCTTGATGTCTCTCCCTTAAAAAACACCGTGCTTGGCGCCTGTTTGGCCTATCATGGTGGGCTACCTCCCCTCCCGTCTAACTCATCACGGTTACTGTTGGATGTGCCATGCTGCGAAGCATTTTGGCCCGACTGAGAGACACAACCTGCCATGACAATATCATTACTTTGGCCATGGCCGTTTCTAGCTTTTAGCTATTTTGGCTACTGCCATTGGCATGCCTCTTTCTTTGTGTTTCTCTCTCTGATGTTATTTATCTCGACTTTTTGGGACAACTGGCAGTCCAAGCTCTGTGTGACTTGGTGTCATTGTGGATTGACCAACCCTCGGGGTCATGTTGCCAACGGATATCTACTAGTGAAGAAAAGTGCCTGCCAGTGACTGGTTCCAAGGCGTGTTTATAGTGCCAGAGAGTAGCCATGCCCTTTGTTGATGGTGGGGGGGTGCACAGGGGCGCAGCATGCCCCCGACGGTATATCTGGAGATACAGTCCTTATGTCCTAGGCATGGTTTCTCAACACGATATGTAAACAAGCAAGCTGCCAGGAAGCCTTCCACCTGCGTGCTAGGCCCACTTTTACAGCCGGTGCCTCCGGTCGTAGACTTCTATGTGCTGTCTGGGCCTACAAGCTGCTACAGGTACAGCTCAATCTGTTAAGACGGATGGTGATGACAGTTAGCAAGAAGTATGCGGCCATGATTTAGGCTCCTAGCAGAAGATGCTCTTCATGCACCTCAACAATATGTGCCTTTCGTCACAGTGTCAAAGTGAGGCTTGATGCAAGCCGTCAGTCACAGTCATGACAAAGGATTGACACACAATGCCGCAATGACAGTTGGCAAGCCACCCTACCTCTGTCTGCATCCCATGCCCCCCACCCCTCAACATAAGCCGGTCCGTCTGTCGGGGCAGCGAGGATGGCACCTTGCATCCAGCCCTGTCTGCACAGTATGCCTACCTCTCCACTGCTTGCACTACATGCCAGCACCTACAAGTGGATGGCCCACTGCCAGCGGGCCGTACTCAGGCACAGGGCCCGCTAATTCCGCTGCCCAGGGGGTGTTCAGCGGCACAGTCATAAAGCGTGGGTGTGATTTGCCCACACAGAAGCCGCTGTGGGATCTCCTTGGGCACCCTATCATTCGCTGCCTGCACACCGCTGTGCCCCCGGGGTTGTCCCACTGCCATCGCTTGGCTGAAAGCTGGACGCATGGTGCCTAAAAGGCGCAGACACCGTATATTGGGCCACGAATCCGCCGCGCCAGCTGCATGTCCTTGGGCACTGCAGGCATAGGCACAGCATCACGCGGTGAGCCGCCCGAGGCGTTGCTCACAGTGCGGGAACCAAGCACCGGTTACACAGCAAGTGTCGCGCCTGAGGCCGCCAGTCTTCAGCAGAAACTGTTGCAAACCAGCCTTCAGAGCACTGCACTTCAGGACAGCCCCGTCGCAGATTTTGCAGCGCCTGCCCAACAGAATCCACCTGAGGGCTCCTCCCAGCACTGCGGCGGCCCAAATTGATAAATCTCCAGCTTCCATCTTGGAGCCCAGCCCCACTGGCACAGCACTGCTGCCCTTGGGACATACGCCGGCCAGCCCCGCAGGCTCCACTCACTGATGGTCACACGCTTGGCATGAATGGCGCACAGGTTGCAGTCCTCTAGGAGGTGCACCATGAAATCCTCTGCAGCCTCTTGCAGGGCTGTCAGGCCCTCTGCTGTCCATCGAAAAGGCTCGGGTGCCATCACATTGGTGATCTCCCTGACCTGCCGGGCGAGAGGCAAAGCTTGCACGGCAGACGCTCGTGCGGTGGGTGTGCTGCAAGCTTGTCAACTGGTACCAAGTCACAGCCAGCATTTGACTAGCGCTTCAGGCTAGCTCGCTGCGGTTGACCCAACAGCCCCTCACATGTCTTCCAGCGCACTTCCAGGCCGCCCTGCTGCCGGCAAGCTTACCAGGCGAGCGAAGGGTGTCTTCCTAATAAGTAAGTTTGTTGTCCGCTGGAACTTGCGGATCTCCCGCAGGGCCACTGTGCCTGGCCTGAAACGGTGCGGCTTCTCTGCAGCGTGAAAGAGCAACAGATTGACTTCAGAGGTGAAAGGTTTCTCCGTCATGTGGAACACGGCCAGCGAAGGCTGCCCAGCCAGTGACAAGCTGCCTGGCAGGATTGTCCGTGCTGCCATCTGTGCCTCACTTATGCCTCCCTCCTTGGTGGGAGACTTCTTCTTAGTTGCCTTGGAGGGAGACCTGCCCTTGCCCTGTTTCCTTGGGGACTGCACACGCCAACAGAGCACCAGGGGCAGTCAGGCCAGACCCGCTAGGGGCAGTAAGGCTCGCTACGCAGCTGATCATATGGCACATCGTGCGCCGATAACTTATTCAAGCTAAGAGGAAGCGACACTTACAGGCTGTTTCTGTTTTGTGCGAGCCATAGGGAGCCAACTCCCCTGGCACTCGCTGCCAGGATTCCAAGATTGCGTCTAGGGATATGCTACCTTTATGGATGCAAAGTTTCCTCAGTTCCAAGGTTGCACCCGTTGCACTCCCGCCAGCACTTCATTCAAATGGCGGAAGCAGAACTGACCCAAAAGTCATCGTCAGCAAAGTCAGCATGGAATTTTTATCAAGCCGGTGCTAGCCGTCTGCCGTTGAAGAGTGCATAGAGCCCGCTAAACCTCCCATTTGACCTTGTATTGACATGCCATGACGGCCGAGTTAGCACTGGTTCCACACGTTGTTCCTTCAATAAGATACAGGGAACCTCCCGCTAACATCAGGTCACTGGGAGACGGATGGGATTTGCTGGTGCATCCGGCGCGTTGGGCGCTGCCACCTCCCCCTCTGTGCCAGGTTCCCGGCAGAAACAAAGGGGACAGAAGCGAGTACTTAAGCCGCAATCGGACTTGACAGTAATCTCAGTCTTTTCGAGTCAAGTCTCACACCGCTTCAGCAAGCAACATGAAGGCTTCCCTGCTACTAGCAGTCCTGGCCCTGGCGGCCACCGCACGTCTAGGTAAGGCAGCCCCGAGCCGTCAACCCCGTTTGTCTTGGGTGCAGGCTTTCTGCCGTTGATCACGGGGTTGATTTTGCAGCAGTCCTTGCCCTTGTGGGGGCCGCTTCTCAACCTTCCCCCACCAGGTGGTCGGTGTGATCACACGCAACTCCGACTTGGCTTACATACCAGTCGCCTCCTGCCTGCAGGCCAAGCAAACGTGTTGGAAGTTGCACAGAACGTGACCGACCTCAGCACCTTGGTCTTGGCAGTGGAGGTGCGTGCTGCATGGCGTACATGCGGGGCTGACTTCTTGCCCCTCACCTATTAAAAACCACTACTATCCTGTTTGAGGCCAACAAGCCACCTATATATAAAACAGTATGGGCACAATTGGGAACGCCCTACGTCAGTACTAAAAATTGCCGCTCCTGGGCACAGCCATCCATGTGGGCGTGTGACTTGCCAGCCCTCCCTTGCCCTTGGGGCCGCAACCACCCCTGTGGCTTCTCACTCCTGACTGACACAGGCACCAACGTGGTGCATGAAGTGGGAACTCTTGCGTGTGGGTGTGGGGAGGGGGGCGTGATACCCCAAGCAGGGCAAAATGGAAGGTGGACCAAGCAACAGTTCTCCTCTGTGCTGCGGACTGTTGCAGGCGGCAGGCCTGGCGGAAACAATAGCTAACCTGACCGGCCCTGCCACTCTCCTGGCCCCCACCAACGAGGCCTTTTTAACAGCTTTGGCTCAGATTGAGCAGGCAACAGGCCTCTCAATCACCGGCTTTGAGGACATTCCTGAGGAGACACTGGTTGCGGTGAGGGTTTGTGGGTTGCGGTTCCTGGGGAACTGGGGATTGAAAATGGCGGTGAACTCACGAAGGCGGCCCGTGCCAGAGCGTACTTAGCCATGCTTTGTATTGAAATGGAAAGCTTCCACATCATAACACTGCAATGGATGGGGCCGCTGGGCCTTACTTTTGCAGCCACTTCTTGTGACCTGTGGCTTGCGTGTCCGGGCCAGCCTTCCAGCCAAGCGAGGCGCAGGGTACTGCTTTGTTGTACACTGCTATCAAGACAGTCCCCACTAAACCCTGCCTGCACCCTGCCCCTGGTGCTGCAGCTCCTGGCCTACCACGTCCTGCCCAAGCAGTACTCTGGTGCCCAGCTGCTGGCCCTGGCGCCTGCTGTCCTTGACACCTACTTGACCAACGCCACCCTCGTGGTAGGTGTATCAGCTGCTACGGTCGTACAAACCAGTGTGGGGCATGGGGGCTTGGTGAAGGGGTTCGCAACCATGGGGGCCGTGCTGCCTACTACCTTCCCCACCTGCTTGACCACTCCACCGTCATAGAGAGAGATGGAAGCCTAGTCAGCCTCCTTAGTATCCTTCCCCGCTTGTGACCCTGCATATGAACCGTTCTGGCGTCCCTTACAGGGACAGGCTGGGCAGGCTGCTGGACTGCATGTAACCATCGCGGTGGAGGGGCTCGCACGCACCCTTTGTGATCTGGGCATTAGTCCTCATTCCAAACCCAACCCATGCTATGTGCAGGTGGGCCGGGCTGATGACACTGTCGTCTTCCAGCCCTCTGGTGGGCTGGCCTTTGCCAACGTGACCGAGGCCGACGTGGCGGTCCCAGGCACCAAGGTCACCGTGCACGTCATCAACAACGTGAGTCATGGGTGCTGTCGTCAAGCAGCTGCAGGCGTCCACCCTTGCTGGCTGGTGTAGCGATGCTTTCAAGCGTCCGCCATGCATGTGTTCCCAGGTGGACGGCTACTCAGATGTGACATTGGCAGGCGGGGGGTATTAGGGGATTTGGAGTGATTAATGACGACGGCTGGGTGTCAATGCCGTGCTGGGGTCCTGCCTGAGTTCTTCTGTGTGCAGAGTCACCTCCATGTACCTACAGGTGGCAGCAGACAGTGTGCTCGGTGGTTGACGGGTTGGGACTGGCACAGACTCCCCTTCCTGCTCATAACCTGCCCTAGAGTGGAGTGACATGTAGATGACATGTGCCGGCTGGGCTTCCTGTGCAGGTGCTGGTGCCTGTGGAGGTTCTACAGGAGCTGGTGGCCGCACAGGCCGCCAAGTGATCTCCTCAACTAGGAGTATGATGACATTGTGAAGTAGGCTGCAAGATCCATGGCCTCAAGGTGGCTGAGTGCAGCCCTGCGTGCTGTTGTGACAGCACTGTTGCATTGATGGCATTGCAGAGTAGTAAAAGTATTGCCTGACCACCACGTAGTGCTAGGAGTGAGGCTCTTTCCTGTGCACGGGGCATTGGGTTTTGACCTAGGCTACTTAGCGCTGGGAGTTATACATGCATGCGTTTTGCGATGCATAATTGTGATCTCAAGTAGGTCCCATTCTTGGAGCTCGACTTGAGCTCTATTCGTAATAATCGCTGGTACCACCTCTGTTGTCTCAACTCTTGCCTTCCCTGATAAGATTTTGTTGGCCATTGCAAGGAAGAACTCAATTGTGATCCACATGTGCTCTAAGCCAACAGAAAATGGTACCACGGCCAAGTCAAGCCATGCGATGGACATTCACTCCATGCCAAAAGAGTGAAAGCCGCCCACCTGTCAAGCTACACGCTCTTCGTGCATTTGTGTCAGTGGGCAACCCCAGCTGGTGGAGCACCTGACAACCTGTGCTGCCTTCCAGGGCGCCATTACGAAAGTCAACTGCACTACACTCAGGGCGTCAATGCGGAAGTCAACTGCTCTACACTTGAGTCGTAGTCCCAGCCCTGGGTGGCTGGCCGCCGCTGCTCCTGGAGCGTGCCTTACTGCCGCTAGTCTGGCCACCACTGCTTCCCGTCTCTCTGCTGCGGTCTTGGTCCTGTGCCTGGCTGGAAGCCCTAGTCGAGCGCCTGCCTGGGTTGCTGTGTAACACCAACCCATCCGCAGATGGCGGCTCGCTGGCTGCTGCACTGTTCTGCTCTGCCCCTGCTGCCAGCCCTGGAATGCGCTGCTGCACGCGCCCCCAGATGCTTGCAGGGGCCTCGACCGGTTTAGACAGCCCATACTTTCCATCAAGTATTTGCTGCGCTGGCTTCTGCTGCGGCCCTGCCTCCTCCTGCTGCCCTGGCTCCTGCGCTGGCAGCCGAGGCCGCCCCCGGCCCCGCCGCACCTCCGCAGCCTCCCCCTTTCCATGCGCAGCTGCTGCAATGCTGGCTGCTGCCGTCTGCTGCTGCCTTGGTGGTTGCTTGCGCGGGCGGCCCCGGCCCCGCCGTGGCATGTGCCCAACCTGCGTCCCAGCTGCTACTGCCGCTTCAGCGCTGGCTTGAGCCTTCTGGTGCTGCCTGGGCTGTGGCAAGCGTGGGCGGCCACGACACTGTCGCTTTGAAGTTCCTTCCAAACCCCTAGCTACGGCTGCTCCAGCGCTGGCGGCAGAGGCCCCTGCAGCTGCTGCCACTTTCTGGCCTCCTTCTCCAGTAGTAGCTGCTGACCTCTGCTGCTGCTCAGTCCCTCCTTCGGTTCCTAGCTGCTCGGTCCCCACCAGCTGCGCTTGGACATCCGATGGGAGACCTTCTGCTCCATCCTGCCCACCTTCTGACTCATCTGCTGACTCATCTTCGTCACCGCTATCAGCACGGGCCTGGGGGAAGTGCTCAGCAAAGAAGTGCCCGTAGTCGCGGCTGGGGTTGTGCACAATAAAGTCCTCCAGATCTGACAGGTCATCTGCCTCCAGATCCTCTGCACAAGTGAGATTAGAAAGAAAAATTACTTAACTCTCACTGTAGATCCAGCAGAGGAAATTGGGTAACGCATGCAGTGCTCTGCAGGTGCCACATCTGCCCGCAGTTCGTACGCAGTCATCTTTAAAGTGATTACTTTGGCGGAGCCCAATGCGCACTGTCCATCAGGTATTGATGGCCAACCACCTCACACGCGACCTCACTTGCGACTATACCCATGGCGGAGGCAGCACACCGAGCCAGTCAGCCACTGTTTGCCTGGTCAAGGTCAGCCGAGCACAATGCAGGAGCAAGCCACCACAGATGGGGGTCCCCCATAGGTATGTACCGCACCTGCGATGCAGCCTCCATCCGCAATCATGGCTCGCAGTGCAGGGTTTTTGATATCCTTCAGCCGGCGCCGGCGCCTTCTCCGCCCTCCTTGCGCCTGCTGACCGTCCTCCTGCTGCTGCTGCTGCTGCTGGATAGTAAGCAAGGCACCCTTGCTACCCTTCAAGTTGGGCTGGCAGCCCCGACCCCTACTTGCTATTGCCGGTGCGGCCGCAGCTATATCGCCTTCCAGGACTGAGCTGCGATTGCGGCCCCTCACCGGGCCTGGCAGCCCTCCTCTGCTCATTTCCAGCAGCCCTCTGCCGCCACTCTCCTCCCCAGACTCCCCCCCTGAGGAGGCCGCCTCCTCTGGATCGAAGCGGAACAGCGACGGGGCGCCTTCCATTGCTGCCAGGATGGCTGGGTACAGAGGGTGGTCGTCCGGCAGGCCTCGGACCAGCTCAGCACAGATGCCCTGGGCGCCTGCTAGCTCCTCGACAGCGCCTTGCAGCTTCAGCTGGGAAGGAAGCAGGTCCTGCAGGGCAGACACAAACCAAAGCCGCACTGCATTAACGAGAGTTCCTCCTGGGACAGTCATGTGCCGGTGAGAATGGTGCAAATGGAGGGAGTGCAGCCGACAACAGGCGCGCAACATGTACTAGACACGGGCTCCATTGTGCCACACAAAAGCAACAAGGGCGGGCATGAGTGGTTTTCGATGCATGAATGATTCCAGTCCTGCCAGATACTCGCCTCAGGCCAGGAGAGGGTCTCCGCCTCGCGAAGCCACTGCTCCAGCTCCAAGCTTAGCACCCACAGCACAGCAGCATCGTGCAGCGCTTGCGGCACGGTGCCTGCAAGTCAACAGGCTGGCCACTAGCTGCCGACAAGTTAGCCATGAGCTGCTGAGGGGCGAGCACTGATGAAGCAGGCCAGCTTTGACAGACCGCATGAAGTGCGTTGCAGCAACAGTCTGATAACAACCAGAGAGTGGGAAAATGAGCCGATACTCCCATCTGCTCGCCTCCCTTGCAGCGGGACAAGCGAGGCTAACCCGGCTGAGTCGCACACTGGAGAGAGGGAAGCACCCCCCAATGGTGTTGGAAGCGGATCTCGGGGGTTTCAGTGCTTGCACGCCCTCAACCATGCCTGCAGCCAAGGGTGGGACCTGCAGCCATACCTGCGGGCCTCTCTAGGCTGCTGGCTAACATCTGCAGAGCGGAGGCGCACAGCAGAGCCAGGCGGCTGGTGAGAGCCAGCAGCCCTCCCAGTGCTATGTCAGAGCCAAGAAGGCCGCCATGCATGCCTGCAGCGGCAGGCACAACACGGAGCAGTTGTTGGCATGCGGCAGGGTGACGTAGGAAACATCCATGCTCGACAAAGCTGTCTTCCATGCCAGCACATCCCAAATGGTTCCTCAGGCTTCCCACACGAGCCTCACTATTAGACAGGAAGCACCTCCCTTGTCACCTACCATCAAACACCAATGAAAATCATCAAATATGGACATGAATACGTTACCCTTGGGGACCCGTCCCTGCAAGCCATACCCCTGTCAAGAAACTGACCGCACGCAGTCCCAACGCGGACTCTTGAAATGTTTACCTTCGGCAGGCCGCAGAAGCCACTGCACAGCGGTGCAGCAGGCGTCGATGGCAGGCCACATCGCTTCCACCGAGGGGCTGCCACTCCCACCTGGCCGCTGCACCGCCACGCCCCTCCCTGCTGCTGTGGGAACCACTGCTGCTGCTGCTGCTGCTGCGACGGTGGCAGACTCTGATGCCACTGTTAGCACCCCTGTAGTGGCCGGCCCCCCTTCCCTAACGTCCTGGCAAGGGGCTGCAGGAGCGGTCGAGGTGGCTTTGCCACGATCCCGTTTCCGCCTGCCCCTGCCATTTGCCCTGGCTTTTGGTGCCGGCCGCTCCCCAGCACCACGTGGCACAGGTATGCCTATCCCTGCCAGGGGAGCTCCCTGGTTTGGCGCAGCTGTTGACAGCCCCCTCGCCAAGCCCTCCAGGCCCCCGGCGTCCTCCCACTCTTGCACACCAGCGTTGATGAGTAGCACCAGCTCTACTGCAGCTGCTGCATGTGCCGCTGACTGCGTCCCAGGCCGCAGAAGCAGGTTTTGAGGCAGGCTAGAGGCCGACAGCATTAGCCAGGGCGGCAGGGGGGAGTGAGCGAGGCCCATACATTCCAGCTGCGCCTTGTTGGGGTCAGTCTGACCGTACAAAAGGGGCAGCGGCTGCGGCTGCAGAAGTGCCCACAGGAGCGAGGCGCACCAGGCTAAGGCTTCCTGTGCACAACCAGGTGTAAGCAATCAGCCAAGAAAGCTAAGTTGCTCTGGACCACACTCATCGCAGGGACGTTCTTGACACCCTTGCGGCAGCAACAGGCATGAGAACTTCCTTCCGGCAGCAATGGTTGAAAGGAACCCTTGGCGACGGTTGACAGACACCACAGACACTGCAAACTTCCCTAAGTTCAAACAACCCATACGGGGGGCCTGTAACAGAAATGCAAGAGAGTCAAGCACCTGCTACGGCCGGGCAAGTCACATACCTGCGGGGCGGCAGTGGGGCAGGCAAGCCGCAACAGGCACTTTACGCTGGCAGGCTGCATGGCTGATGGCCGAAGCCGCGGAGAGTCCAGGAGCTGCAGCCCAACAGGTGCTACCAGCTGCAGTGGAGGACGCCCCGCTTTCCTGGCATCTACAGGGCGCAGCAGCGCAGGTACACACAGAGCAGGTCAGAACCATCAGAGGCGGAGCACACTCCAAAGGGCGCGAAACACTGGTCTGCAAGCACATGCAACAAACAAAACCGTGCCCTCAGACTGCATTGCTGACCACGAAGGAGGCTGGAATGCACCAGCTTGGCACCTCAGCAGGGCCTGAGCAGCCCGTGCAAAGCAAGCACAGAAAGGCCTACCTGCATGGCCAGCCCCTGACAGCTGCTGTGCTTCCTGCTGTGCCAGTGGCAGCAGGCAAGACAGCACGGCTGTGTATGCCGACAGCAGGATGGGTGACGTGCGCAGCCCGCAGTACTTTTGTGCCACGCCGTGTAGCTGCATGGCGAGGGTGAGCAGGGCACCACCGATAGGGTGGCTGCTGGCGCCTGGAGGCATAAGGCATGACAGGTTGTGGGTATGACAGCATGCAGCGGCACCGCTGCAACCTGTTCTCTTCATATGCGTGACACATGTTGTTGGTCAGAGGCGCTCAAACCTCCCCACTTTTAGCCCTCTGGCGTTACCAGTAACCGGTGGGCAGTGTTTCTTGACCATGCCGTGAAGCTACTGGCTTCCCAACGCAACTGCGCAGCCTTTGCCAGACTGTTACTCCCAACATGTTCTCGCCCCTTGCCCACCACCAGCTAGTTGTAAGAGCATAATGACCGGGCGCTGAGTCCCGCTGGCTACTCAGGCAGGGTAGCTGCTGCCTTCATGGCTCACCCTTGACGGCTTGGTCCATATGTGACGGCCCGTAGTGCGGCATAGCCACTGCCAGCGCTTGCCTGGCTGCCTCTCCACGCTGTGCCGTGCCCAGAACCCCACACAGCAGCTGTGCCACGTCAGCAAGCATCTCGGCCACGACCCCTGCCCGGCCTGGTTCCTCCCGGGAGGATTCAACCTCAGCAGCACCAGCGGCGGTAACACCGCCAAGAGATCTGCTGCTGCCGCCGCCGCTGGTCATTCTTACAGGCACACTTTCTGGCGGCAGCACTCGCTCCAGGAACCGCTGCAGAAGCAGCAGGCACGCTGCCAATGCCGCCTGCCATGGCAGGTGCAGGGAGGCCTCCAGGACTGTTCCTGGGCCTGGTGGCAGCTTGCCCAGCAGCTCGCTGTCTGCGTCAACGGCTGCAGAGATGCCCTTGCTGCCAGCTGGGCTTCCCAGGACATCGTCAAGTAACGTTTCCACCTCCTTAATGGCAGGCACGCCCTCTGGGAGAGGGTGCGCAGCCTCATCAAACCACACCTGGTAGTCCGTGTCCTGTAAGGAAGATCCGCCGCCATGTGGCAGGCACATACAAAGTATGTTGCAAAAGCTGGGTGCACATTGCGACACTGCAGGTCGAGCCGAAAAGCTGCTGCCATTCAACCACGTCCCTGCCATGCCTGCAAGCTACTTGCTTCTGGACCCGTAGGCGCAAAAGGGCTACGACATGCCAGTTTGCCACAAAGCAACCACGCGTAGGACTCGCATTGCCGTGCTCCCTGCGTGGACTTCAAAACTCCCCAACATAGAGCTTGGAGTACTACTGGGCCGTCACAGAGACCTAATGTGCACTTTCACTCACCCCCATCAACTCTAGCAGGAGCTCCTTGTCTGCTATGTAGGCAGCCCACAAGGCTTCCTTGCCCGCATCATCCAACCCGGACGCCCCAGTTAGGTGCACCCTGCCGTCCTCCTGCTGCCACGAGTGCTGCTGGGCAGGCGGAGGTCCTGACTCTGTCGCTTCTTTAGGGAGCAGGGCAGCCTTGGGCACAGGGGCGACATCAGAGCCCACAACTAGCTGAGCTGGGCCTGACTCCTGCTGGGGTTCAGTAGCTATGCAGGGCTCCCTTGCACCCGCCGGGACAGTCGCAACTAGGGCCGGAGTGACGCGCTTCCTTGCAAAAGCTGTACCGTGCGGAGCCGGCGGCTTTTGCACCTGGGGCGCTTGCTGGTCCCGACTCTGGTTTGGAGTCAGTTGCTGGGGCGGCAGGGGCGGCATCAGTGGCACCACAGGTTGCGGTGAGATGCGTTTCCTGGCTGACGCAGCTTGCCTATTGAGTGGCAGCCCTGCAGGTACGTCTCTTCGCTGCTGCTGCTGATGTTGGTCTTGCCGCTGCAGAGCAGTCGCTGTAGGCACGCCATTGATTTCGCCGGCAGAAGTAGCTAGACTTCTGGGCTGCTCTGGAGCCGCACCCAGCCCAAGAAGCTGCAGCAGATCCGCGACGGGGTTGGCCACCTCTACAGGGGCCCAAGTCCCACCGGCAGGCTGCCCACCTACTGCTGTTTCGCCGCCTGCTGGAGTGCCGTTACCTGGAGCCGCCACTACCCCAACTCGGCTGCGCTTTGCTGGCTCGGCCCGGCCTTCAAGCGCGGCCAGGGAGAAGCTCCCGGGCAGGCTGCGCTTCCTGGCAGCTGCCCTCATAGGCCTTGCCCTCCCCTCCTCCTCCAAGCCTGCCTGAGCTGCCATGTCAGATGCTGCCGCTGCGGCCGCTGCGGTCGCCGTGGTGGCCTGGGCGGCGCCAGTGCCAGTCGCGGGTGGCTGTGTGAGCAGGAAGTGTAGCTTGGAGGCCGCCGCTATTGCCTGGCGGTGTAGCAGGCCACGCAGCACAAGGCCAGGCTGTGACAAGCCCTGCAATTATGCTGGGTGCATAGGTTTGCATGACAATTCACACTCCTGAAAAAAACAGAGTTCTGAGGCATTTGGGTCCCCGTCAGGAGGCAGCTGTGAACACGCTAGGGATGTGGGCTTTGCAAGCAAACCATTCCTAGCACAACCTAATGCTCGTCACTTGATGGCCCAGTCAACAATTACTTAGCACTTCGCGTTCAAATGAAATAAACCAGACACGCACCTGGAAGCAAGCTTGTTGGATCTCAAGCACAGCAGCAGCCAGGCTGCTGAGTGATTCGAGCTTCCCAGCCTGCCCTTTTTGTGTACTGCCGGCAGCTGGGTACGCGTCAGCCGACCTTCTTTCGACCCAACTTGGGCTCTCCATGGCTTGTCCTATCAAGTCCAGCAGGTGAGAAATCACCGAAGGAGGCAGCAACAGCTGCACGGGCGGCAGGGTAACCGCAGTGCCACCGCCTGCAAGGCACTACCCAATCAACCATGAGCATCCCAACTGATGGAAGCCGTGGCAGGGCTGGGGCTGTCCGAGTAAGCCAGCCGTGCCTGAGAAAGCTGGAAGTGTGACCAGCCGTTAAACCTCCCAGCTAAGGCTCGCACGCTAGCTTGCACGCACACCCAACAGCAACCTCAGCGCCTGTTCCAGCTACCTGACATACCTGTGTGGCGCGGCATTCTGGCACACCGCAGCTGCACGGCTGGCTCTGTAATGTGTCCATTTGAAGCCGCTAGCCTCAGCAGCTGCAGGCAGCCCTCTTGGGACAGGTGACCGCCCAGCCCCTTACTGCACTTCCCCTCCGCCTCTGCAGCAGCAAGTAACATGGCGGATGAACATGCTGCTGCTGAACCTTCCCAAAGATTCCCAGTGCAAGAAGAACCTGTATCCGACAATCTGCGTCCCAGTGCCGCACCCTTATCAGGAGGTTAAGCAATTCATCTACAAACTGCGTATGGAATAGCAACCCATGCATGCTCAGCCCACGCATGCCTGACCTTGGACCTCCGCGGCTCCTTCACTTCAAGTGCATACCTGACGCACAAGCTACCCGCAGTTTGGCCAGCTCCCAATGTAAAGCCAGGAGGGCTGCTACTAGCTGGCTGACCGCCACTGCAGGGTTGCCAGTGTCACCACCGTCACCTTCCAGCTGCGACGGCTGCTGCTGCTGTTGCTGGCTGTGGGGCACCTGACCGGATGCCTGCGCCTGGCTACTAGCATCAATGCTGGGAGTTGAGCAAGCCAAGGCCGCAACTGCAGCAACCCCTGGCAAGGTGACTAATGCCTCCATCAGAACTTCCATTGTTTGCTGCGCTGATTGGATCCGCAGCAGGTCTGCGCCGCCAAGCTTCCCTGAGCAGCCACCATGCATGTTGGACTGCTCTGCTGCTGTAGCCCCAGCTGCAGCGGCCCACGTGCTGGTAGCTAACCCTGGGGCAGTCTGTGCTGCGGCAGCCTGGCACAGAGTGAGGCCCAGGGCATCATGCAGAGCTTCTGGCTGGCTGAGCCGCTGCAGTAGCACTGCAGCGTAGCGCAAAGCTCCTTCCTTGCACGAGTTGCCCACTGATGTTGTGGCGCCTGCCTCCTCCTCCACACCCTTGTCTTGCTGAGCAGCCGCTACAGCTGGATCACAGGATGCGGCCGTGCTGCTTCGGCTGCTGCGCTGGCCATTGCCCAGCTCCATGCCCTCTTCCGCTGGCACCTGACCGTCCTGCTGGCAAGTCAGCACCAGCACCAGGTGCAGCAAAGCTGGCAGCTGCTCCCATAGCTGTACCTGCAGCCGGCCACTCTCTGTGGCGGGCCGCTGGGTGGTGGCACCAGAATGGGACGCTGGTTCCGGCAGCAGATGCGACACGACTAGGAAGCATTGCTGCAGCGCGCCAAAGGCGCGGGCCAAGACCTCCTGCAGGGCTGCAGTGCGGTCCAAAAGTAGTTCCTGCCCCTGTTGCTGTGAGTGCTGCAGCTGCAAGCGCAGCAGAGTGAGAGCCCGGGCTTGGCTGCGCCCATCTAGCAGCAGCAGAGCCTGCAGATCCAATAGGTGTTTGCGGTTGGGGCGAACGGTCAGGCACAATGGTGCACTAGTTTACAGTCAGGGATTTACGATGGCCCGAGCGCAGATATCTTATGCCGCTGGCGATGCCGCTTTAATGGCTACCTGTGACCACTTGCTCACCTCCACAACCAGCCCTGTTGCATGCGGCCTGCCAAGCAGCTCCTGCATATCAACTCGCAGAAGCCGCTCCCATAGCCAGGGATGCTGCTGAAAGGCAGCCAGCAGCTTAGCTTGCACGGCCTGTAGAGAGCAAGAGGGTAGTGGTGACTGCTAGCTACCTAGTCCACAAGTGATGACAACTCCCATCATTAAGACCCTTCTTTGCAAGTAGGGCTGAGTTCAACCTCAGCCTACCCACCCTGTCCGCCACTGCGACTTAAGGGTTTCCAAAACACAAAGTTAATGTGTCAGCCCCACACAAACCTGGTAAATCTCAGGGAACTGATCCTGGAGCTCGCCTGCCCTGTCCAACAGGAGCACTATGGCGGTAGCCAGTGCCCGTTTCTGAGGTGCTGGAGTGCCAGCATGGAGCCTCCTCTCTCTGCTGTTTTTCGAAGAGGGCCTCAGCACCGTCTCCGCTTTATTAAAGAGCCCTGCCAAGGCCGAGGGCAGGTCACGAGCCTGCAAGTCAAGCACGACATTGGTCGTCCAGATGGGACCGTGCCTGGCAAGAAGTAAGTGAAGTGTCAAGGTCTGCGTATATTACCTGCAACCGAGACACGTGACCACTGATATTGAAGGCTTCCGCTGCCTGCATTTCTTCATCTGCTGCTATTTCCAAGCCCTGGTTTGCCTCTGCCTTGATGGGCACCTGGCTATGAAATAATTACCACAAGGATGCAGTCACCATTAGGAGAAGGAGCACTTAAGCGATTTGCCGCAGAGTTTACATTTGAATCTGATTCCTTGGACGCACTGATTCCTTGCCATCACACTTGCTAGTATAAGGAACAGGCTGTAATCGCCAGGGTTGCCTGTTCTGAGTTAGTCTTTTGTTCACCTGGCCACTAATGTATTAATAATAATAACAACAGGCTGTGATCGCTGCACATCACCGACTCTGTCCTGGCAGGGTGGTGGAAAGGTTGTACGTAGGTGCCCTGGCCAGTTAGCCTTGCCAGCGAACCATCTGGACTGATTGGGTGCCCAAGGACTTTGCCTATACTACAGTGTTGTTGGCAGAGCGGACACCTGTGCTTGCACTGCGACTGTGCACCGTTGCTGGAGACGAGCGGCTGCAGTACTGGCAGCGCTCTGTATGTGCATCAGAAATGAAGCCTTATCCGTTACAACCAGGCCGGCCACTGCATTCGCTGAAACTCCAACACAAGCTCTCTGAGAGAAGGTGAGAGCCATGCCACCGAACCCAAGGCAGCCAGGCGGTGCGCAACAAGCCTGCTGGGGGGCTGCAGGCCAGCCCAACAGAAACAACAAAAGTGCAAGCAAGATACACAACACACTCCCAGCAGCGCACACACAAGTACTCACGTCGCCACAACAGCCCCGTGACTCTCTGCCAAGCACAAAGAGCAGCTCCTTGCCACCTGCAATGCCGTGCAGACTAAAGCCCTGTGAATCCTGAGTCACCGCCCACGGCGGCTCCAAGGCTGCTGTGGCGCAAAGAATGTCCAGTTTTGAGCAGACATAACATACGCAAAACAACAAGGACGACCCCCGCAATTTTGAGCAAACATAAGACCAAAACAAGAAGAACGACCCCTGTCCGCCAACTTGTTGAACCACAAGCCCATCCACTCAAGCTTCTGAGATATCGTTATGACATGCTTCTACATATTCAAACCACGCGAGCCAGGCATTAGAAAAGCTATTTACCCAGAGCTATGGTTTGCTGTCGTCTGTCACCTCAGAGATGGGCTTCTGCGACACCAAACAACAGCAACAACTGCAAAACCGACGGAAGGGGCTCCAATGTGGCCACTAAGAATGCGACACTGCCGACTCCACACCTACCTACTTGCAGCCTAACAATTTCACTTGGGGAAACCAGGGAATGCTGGCAGCAAAGCACCTGCGCACGCTGCACTGCACGCTGCCCAAAAACGTGCCCCTGGTATCAGAGGCTGGTCACCTGCATGCCCCGCCTGGGCAACAACACCAACCAACAAGCACAGAGCAAGCGAGCTCAGACCTAGCTGGGGCAAACCTGTTGCTAACAGACTTTACGTGTCATGTCAACCATTCAAACCATTGGGAAAGGATGAGCTGCCAGGAGCCAGCCTGGCAGCCAAACCGGCAGCGCAGGCAAGCTGGCTGCAGCAGAACTAAAAAACGCTTGGCTCAGGCTCAGCTCGGGCCGCCGCCGCTGTGAGCAGCCATACAGCACAACCAAGGCAATCCCACTGCAGCCCCAGTGTTTAGCAAAGGCCACAGACACTTTCGACCCAGCACCAAAGCCAGCACGAATCTAGCCGCCCAGCGGGCGGCGGAGCGGGGTATGACCCAACCAACTCAAACTCAAGCCAGCACAGCAAAGTGCCCTCATCGCATCGCCTGCTGCTGCTCCGCGGGGTAGGGCTTGATGAGCTCGTTGTAAAGGTCGGTCTCGATTTCATACTGAATGAGGTCAGGGCCGTACCGCTTCACTGGGTGGCCCCACTTGTCTACCAAAAATTTGTTGAAGTTCCAGTTGATGTCCTCGTTGGCGGGATGGCCTGCACCAGGAAGCCAAGGCAAGTGGCAAGAAGAGCTGGCAGGTGAGTCGTGAATGCAAAGTACGGGTCACAGGGAGCGCGCAAATTATGACATCCAGACTGTTGGAGCTACCCTGCTCCCTTCCACTGCACTGCACGCGTTTTAGAGAAGTAGTGGTCTTACAAGCTCTCACTCTTGGCATACAGCACAGTTGCAAAACACCGCTGCCGCTAACAGCTGTCAGTGCGCAACAGCACACCTGGTAGAGGAGGGGTATGCTCCTTGAGGAAGGCAAAGATCGGGTGGGTCTGGGGGCCGTTCACCTCAACCTTGCCCATCAGTGGAAACTTAGACTGCAATGCAAGGTACGATGGAAGATTCAGCCATGCGAGAGGTTGGTGGTGTGCGACGCAAAAGCAAGTACCTTGCTTCTACTCGTGCTGCACGAAAAGCAGGCTGCTGAAGTTGATTTATACCGTGCCAAGCCAGCAAAGAGACAATGGCAGAGCGCAATGGGCACAGGACCAGCCTATATCTGCGACAAGCAGGCCAGGTTTTTTGCCATCTCTAAAACAAGACTGACCCAGGCATGCTGCTCTCTGCAGGGGAGCAGGCAGGAGGGAACGGCAGGCAGTCAAGGCTCCCCCACCGGGCCGTACTGCCTCCATGCCTCCCACAGGCGCCAACCCACCTGGAAATGTGTGTCCACAAAGGCCTGGATCTCCTCGGGCGTGCCGGGCTCCTGGTTGCCAAACTGGTTGCAGGGGAACGCCAGCACCTGCAGCAGGCAATCAATGCGCAACCCAGGTCAAGCGTTGCAACACCGCAGACATCTACTCTGGCCGCAAGGTCCTCCACGGAGCACGCTGGCAGAAGCATGCAAGGCTCAGCCGGCTTGGCAGGTCTGGTCACACCAACACTGTTCACAAGGACTGGGAAAACTCTTTGAACCCGTCCACAGGGCCATGCCACCCACAACATAATGGACCGGCCAACCAAACTTGTGAACGCTTGAGGGTTATTAGCCCACCAAACTTATGGACGCTCCTGACTCCTCCCAGCCTACCTCCAGGCCATAGTTGTGGTAGCGGTCATAAATGTCCGTCAAACCTCGGTAGTTGGACTCAGTGAAACCGCAGTGGGAGGCCACGTTAACAAAAATAGTGGCCCTCCCATGCAAGTCAGCCAGGCTCAGGACGTTGCCGTGGATGTCGTACGCTGCCAGGCCTGCATCGTAGATGCTAGGAGGAACCCGCGGAGGTGGAACAACCAGCTCGCCGCCTGCCGCCGTCTGCGCAGCAAGCTGCATCTGCTGCTGGAGCGCAGCCTGCTGGGCGGCCTCTAGCTGCTCCTGATGAAGCTGCAGAACGGCAGGATCTATGCCGGCGTGCGGTAGCTGCTCTGCCTGCTGCTGCTCAGCGTGCTGCGCCTCCAAGTGCTGGTCCTGGCGCTGCTGCTGCTCTAGCTGCTGCGCCTGTTGCTGCTGCTGTTCAAAGTGCTGCTGCGCCTGCTGCTCCTCCACTGCCTGCTCCCCGCCCTCCTGCTGTGCCTGCTGCCCGTTCTCCTGAAGGGCCGCCTCCTGGGCCTGCTGCACATGCTGGGCATGGAACGAGTGCACCTCCTCCTCACTACCCCCAGCATGCTGGTCCAGCTGTACCGCCTTGGCCTGCACTGCCTCTATCACATTATCACCCTCCTCAAGGAACACATGGTGATGACCCACCACAGTCCCATCACCCACTTGCCGCTCAGCCGATGAGTGATGGGTTCCGCCCTGCTGCTGCTCCTGCTGCCCTTGTTGTTGTTGCTGCTGCTGCTGCTTTTGCTGCTGCCGTGCTTTCGCATAGTCAATCTCCAGTGGGCGAGGGTCGTGGTTGCGGCCGTCATGCTGACCAAGCTCATGTTGCGCATCCAAGCTGGCATCAGAGAGCGGGTCTGCGAGGCCGCTCTTGCGCCTGTGGGCTGCTTCGCTGCCAAAGGCAGAGTCCTCGTCGACTAGGCTGTCGCGGCCAGGCAGCGCCGCCGCGGGGCGGGTATACATATAGGCCCCGCCAAGCAGAACAGTGACGGCCAGCAGGCCCAGCAAGTGCCTGCAAGCGTAGGAAAAAGGATGCCATTCCGGTCAGGGCCGGTCCGCTGGACATGCACAGTTAGAAGAAGAGGGAAGTCCGGGTTGCTGGGCAAGAGGCTGCGCAAGGTGACCCGACCAGCTGGCCGGAATTACTTGGGCATGAGGAGACGGAGCCAGCCCGACCGCAAGTTTGCTCACCATTCAGAGAACCTTTCGTGAACTAGCATTACCTCAATTATTTGTGCTTGCACAATCCAAGCCATGGATGTCAAGGCCAAGCCGGGACCCAAAACAGCCCCACCCAAACCCAGCCCCCCTTCCCACCCACCTGTGCCAGTTTCTACTCCGGTGTGGCCGCCTGCTGCTGATGAAGCTGTTGGATGGGCTCCTGAGGTGCCCATGGGGCGGGCTAGTGATGGGCAAAAGTGACTGACTGCTGCAGCCACAAAACAAAGAGGGTTTGGGTAAGCATACCGGGCCAGCCTGTCTGGATGTCTGCAGGGAGCCAGGCTCGCCCACAGATTACCGCGCAACGCAGGCACAGCTGCGAGCTTGGAAGCAGAGAGCGGCACTCTCAAAACATGACAGGACATGACGCTCGCCTTCGGGAGCGCAACATCGCCGAGGACATGCCAAAGCTGCGCTGCCGGCTGCCACTCCAG
Organism: Parachlorella kessleri; assembly: GCA_001598975.1. Lineage (NCBI taxonomy): Eukaryota > Viridiplantae > Chlorophyta > Trebouxiophyceae > Chlorellales > Chlorellaceae > Parachlorella > Parachlorella kessleri. Next base: position 963 of record BBXU01001459.1, on the reverse strand, counting down.
TCGCTGTCGGCGCTGCTACTTCGAGAAAACGTGTCCGAAGCCGAGATCTCAAGGCTCACTGGCTCCGTGAAGCACCTGCGTGGGGGCGCAGCCAGATTTAAAAACCTGCGCCCGACGGGCCGTCTCAGTGAAGGATGCAGCCCTGCTAAATGCAAATAACGTATGAACTACTAAACAAACCAGCCGCACTGCCTGCAAAAACGGATCTTGCTGCCATGTCACGCCCTGCCGCCCGACCGAGGCTCACCTATCTATAAACATCTATCCCTCTAGGTAAGAGTGAGCTGGTAGTGTCGTAAGGCTCCAACCTGTGCCCACTAGCTCGCCAGCATGAGATCCTCCACAATCTGATGGGTTTAAGAGTAGAAGCTGCCTGGAGCGCGGTGCCTTAACATAGGCGAGCTCTCAGCATCCGAATTCCCTGTTTACAAGAGCAATTGGATTGCAGGGCCTCGACTCAAGCAGCCAAAAGCCCACGTGTACAGCTTCAGTACCGCTGAGCGGGAGGATGTTGATGACTCGGCCAGGTGCTGGGAAGAGTTCAACCTACCATTTGTCATTAAGCCGATGATCTAACGGGCCAAAGCGGCCTGAGAGGGTGTTGTTTGCAAGATTGTTTGAAGGCTCTACTTGACATGCTGCGATGCGAGTGTTGTTCAACCTGGTCTGACTAGATAGCTTACCGAGCTGTGTGACGTGCACACAAGCCACAACCGAGCAGTCGGGCTGTGGCTGCGCCAGCTGCCTCCCACAGCTGGCGCGACACATCTTCAGCAGCAAGTTCTTTGTACAGGTGTTTGTATTCATGCAATTTGTGGTGAGGGGCGTCGTGTCGGTGCCGGCGCCTTTGGGGAGTTGGTAACACTTAGAGGTGGCTGGTGGTGGCTGTGCGCTGCCCTAGCTGCGCCGGTTTGGGTGTGGGTGTGGGTGTGTGGGTGTGGGTGTGGGTGTGGGGTGTAGGGG
>BBXU01001457.1:0-14536 GCA_001598975.1 Parachlorella kessleri | reverse complement strand
ATGTTTGACTGCCACCTGTGCATGCAATGTTCACATTGGCTGCTCTCTGTTGGTTGCTTCCCTGCCTAATTGCGTTTTTTTGGGTGTGTGCCCAGCACAACCAACCGCTCTAGCCGTGTTTCATTATCAAGAGCCCTCCATTTCAATAATCCCCAATATTTTTTGCTGTCTTTCACCCTGCGCAAGTTTTTTTGGGAGTGGCCGACTGTTTTCCATGATGTTTGGGAGGCGCGCATTACCCGTCGGCCCGTCCGAGGACTCGCTCGTCCACGGGTGGGGCCCGTCCAAGAACGGGCTCAGGCATGGGCCAGTCCGAGGATCGCTCTGGGATGGGGCGGGGCCCGTCCAAGAAATTGCGTTGGGTGCGGTACAGGGAGGGCGCATGACCCGTCGGCCCGTCCGAGGACTCGCTCTGGGAGGGGGCGGGGCCCGTCCAAGAAATCGCTCTGGGAGGGGGCGGGGCCCGCCCTAGGAATCGCTCTGGGAGGGGGAGCATCTACGCGATCTCCTCGGCATGGTCGGACCATCCAAGGGTGACGCCATGGATGGACAGAGGCCCATCCAAGGACCTCTTCTGGATGGCGGGGCCATCCAAGGCGACCGGCATTGGTTGGGGCCGGGTCCATCCATATCAGCTGCCATGGACGGGGTAGGGGCCCATCTAAGGAATCTGATCTCCTTAGGCCCATCCAAGAAATTCGCATGAATGGGGCAGCTACCGGCAGGAGCCCAATCAAGGAATCTTTGGGAATGGCTGGCCCATCCAGTAGATTCAGTGATGATAATGGACCTCCTGGGATCTGCTGCTGCTATACCTGAAAAGTAGTGCGGGGGAGACCCCCCGCCACCCCCCCCCCTTTTGGGCGGTACACCCTTTCTCTCTTCCCTCTGGGATTTTGGGTGTGGGCCAAGAGACTTAGTGTTTCTTTGGTGAGAAGCTTGTTGTGCCGTGCATGCTGTGTGAGAACCGCATGCTGCCGCAGTGCAGATGGTCGCACCATGGCGCACATCTCGCATTGCGGATTGCAGGGCCGTAACATCACTGTCAAGACATTTCCGCAGTGATCAGCAGCACAGCAGCACAACTGCCATAGCAGTAGGAGTCTTGGATGAAAACACCGATTTTTAAAGTCAAGCACTTTGGATATCAAGTCTAGTCTTGGAACACGCAAAGACAGTATTTGATATTGGCAAGACAGTATTAACTCCATATCGACGTGTTTGGCCAACAAAATCCACGGCGATGGCTGGCAGGAAAAAGTCAGCAGCGATCAATGACCTCATAGCGGCAGGGGCTGTCAGTGATGGCGAGTTACTGCGGTACAAGGTGGGCCTGGCTATATGGACCCGGCCTGTGCGTTAAGGCTGAGGAGGGGATCAGGGATGGAAAGCCCTTGCTACCTGCTGCACTATGTGCAGAACAAGCAAGGTCAAGTGCTGCTCATCGGCCGAGCCAGATATGGGGGCATTGAAGTTCAAGGACAGCCCGGCCTCCTGAACTTCACCGCTTTCGAGGCAGCCGCAGGTAGACTTTGGCTAGAGTGTCTCATGCACCGCCGGATGTGGCGGCCTGCAGCACACCATTTTCAGTCAGGTCCATACTACACCCACACGAGCTTTCTGAGCCATGGGCGAGCCCAGTCTTGTATGGGGCAGCCCAACAGAGCCTGGCCAACCCACCCGTCTGCAGGGTCCAAGTACCACCGGCCTGCCGAGCACACCCACTCGCTGGCTGGGCGCACCCTGCAAAGTCTGCAGCTCAGTGTGGCAGCAGGCGGCGCAGCGGGCAGTGAGCCTGTCGGGGGCGAGCCAGCGAGGAGAAGCTCTGCAGGAGAGGAGCTTCTGGAGGACGAGCATGACGAGTTCTGCTATGTCTGCGGCCTGGGGGTGAGTGTCAGCATCAGGAGTTATTTATATTCTGTGAAGACTGGGCTTCAGGACTTGACCTTTGGCTGTGTTGCGTGTCATATGCCTTACCAGGCTGCGATGGACAAGGCAGGCGTAGACACTGGGGGGGTGGAGTAAACCTTGAAGCAGGCAAGGCGGGCGTTGGGTGATCTTGAAAAGAGCACAACACTCCATGTGCAACTCTATAGCTTGATATCACACCATCGACCTTCATTGCGTGGCTCAGGGCGACATCATGTGCTGCGAGACATGCTCCGCCACCATGCATGCTCCCTGCGCTGGGCTCGCTGAGGTCCCCGAGGGCGACTGGCACTGCCCCTGGTGCCACTGTGGCGGCTGCGGCAATCCTGGCTGGACGCCGGGCGGGCGCAGCTTGCGCACTGGCGTGACCTGGGTGGAGTGTGGCGAGCAGCGGTACAGAGGCTGGGACACCCTGGGGGCCGATATGGCCCGCCCGCCATTTGTGGGTGGGCCGGAGGCAAGCGCCAGTGATGACGGAGGCGGGGGACTGCCATCAGCTGTCGCTGTGGCGCCTGGGGGTGCCGAGGAGGGAAAAGCAGAGGTGGCGGGCTTGGCAGCAGCTGCCGCAGCGCCGCGTGCACCGCCCAGGGAGCCAGCCGGTGGCGCTGGCAGCAGCGTGGGAGTCGTGAAGATGGAACTTGATGAGGGCGCTGGCGCCCCCGCTGGGCCTGCTGTCCTGGGCCAGCCTGCAGGGTTCAGCGCTCCTGGTGAAGGCAGCACTATAGCGATGACGGGGGCGCCGGCCAATAATGGTGGCACAGGAGCAGCAGCTGGGGCTGGCGCAAGCAATGGCGTCAGTGGCGAGACCAGCAGGGCAGGTAGGCTGGACCTCAGCCAGCTGCTTGCACTGCTGGCCGAAGCGGCAGCCTCCCTCCCAGTATCGTCCACATCCCATGCCCAGTCTGTAGTTGAGGCAGGGCTCCCATCAGCAGCAGCAGCCGAGGCCGGGCCGGCAGCAGCAGATGTCTCTGTTGTGGAAGCTCGCTGTCCTTCCACAGGGCAAAGATTTCACGGCCACTGCCTGCCTCACCACGTTCAGCAAGCGGCACAGCAGGCAGCACAGCAGGGCAGCAGCAGCCTGCCTGCTTGGTTCAGCTCCCAGGCTGCTGAGCTGGCCAGCTGGCAGCTGGCTCAGCTGTGCAGCCGCGGCCTGGTCCCTGTGGGCGCTCTGGGGGATGGCACACCGCTGACATTTCAGCTGGTGAGGGGAGCGGCTGTGGCACAGCCAGAGGTGAGACACCCGTGGCGCTTGTTGCAGTCACTGGCTGTCATCTGTGGCAGGTGGCCTGGACGCCCTACTTTGCGCCCTGTAAGGTCATTGTGAGGTGCAGGCTTTGGGACATGTGTAGGGCTTGCAGTTGTTCAGCCTGCATCAAACCATTTGCCTTGTCCTGTGCGCGACTGCCACCAGTGTACAGCAAGGTATACGGCATGTTTGTCGCGCCCAAGGTAGCCATCACATTAGCACCTTTCATGCAGCACAGCAGCGGGGAGGCTCAATAGCGACCACACCGGATTTCGCTATGTTAAGGCTGCTCAGTTCTCCATTAATGCAGGACTGCAGCGGGTATGCCCCGTGGTACAATGACATACAGCGGCAGCAGCTCCGGCAGGCCTTGTCAGCGGCGGCCCACATACTACAGAGGTGGGCAACGGTGTCCAGCTTGCCCGGCGGCTTTCGAGGCATCAGTTCCTAGGAGAACTTAGTCAAACTTGCGTAAGCCTCTTGTCCTAATGTTTGGCTGTTAGCTGCGCCTGTCTGCCTCCTCGTTACTTGCAACACTGTCCGCGACAGTGATGGACCTGAAGGGCTGCAGTGTAACTCCTGTGCTTTCTTGCCTGGGCAATACACGGCTGCGGCCATGGGCAAGATAATATCTTTTGTGACGGGCTGGGTGACTTCGTGCAAGCTGGCCATTTCCCCCTGTTCAGTCACTTGGTCAGAGTTGTCGATGTCAGCTGCATTATAATCTGCTCTGGTGTTTACTGAACCGCTGCAGCTGCTACCAGCCGGTGCATGACTCCCGGACGGGTGGCAATGCGACGCTGTGGATGCTGCGGGGTGCCAGCCTGGCAGGGGGCGAGCTGGACTTTTCTGCCATGCACACAGCGCTCCTGTACGCCGGCAGCAGCTTGGTGGCTGCAGGTGAGGGGTGGTCATGGAAACCACCATGAGTGTTCGTTAGAGAAGCCATGATCCAGGAGCAGGCCCACTGTAGTATCACTTGAGTAGGAGTGGAACTATTCGCAGCGGGGGGCAGCACTGTCCCCAGCTGCAGCTCTTACGGCGTGGCCAAGGTGCTGAGGGCGTGCAATCCAGCGATTATGAGCCGCCGAAGACGATCGTCCCTAATGAGTGGCAGGCCAAGGCCAGGACTGGCAGAAAGACTACATATTGGCTGGCACCCCAGGGTGTGTTTCTAGGCTGGTAATGCGAAGCAGGGAGGCAATGAGCTTCTACAATCTTTATGACTTGGGCACCTTCTCCCATTCCCCAGCCTAGAGTCTGCCTAGGTGCACCAGTGATGGCGCACGTGGCCCCTGCAGCAGTGTCCTCTGCTACGCCTGCACAGCAGTTACGGTCCCCTTGCTTCCCTGGCCCCCTGTGTGCGTAGCCTGCCTGCGGCTGCACGGCCCCAGCACAGCGGAGGTGCCCTTGCTAGCCGTGCGGCCGGAGGTGCAGCGCAACAAGCTGGGCAGCGCGCTGCTGGCAGTGCTGGAGGCCTTGCTTGCAGCGGTGTCGCGCAGCGCAGCAACGCCGCCAGCACCACCAGCGGCGGCACCGGCGGCGACTTTAGTACGAGGGGCAACAGGCCAGGAGGAGGAGAAGACCAGCGTGGATGATGCAGCAGGGGCCGGGGATGCTGGGGAGGGCCAGGGAGAGGCACTGCTGCTGACGCCGGCGTTCTGGGGGCCTGGGAGCCCTTACCTGGCCTACCCGCCGGGGCAGCCGGGGGTACCTGACGTGGTGCCCATCACCCAGGCTAGGTGAGCAACAGTGTCAATCCGTGTCGTGAGCAGGGTAATGCCAATGGCCATGTACAAGTGCTCTTTAAACATTGCGGACAGGTGGCGTAATGGTGGCAGGGCGGATGGGGTCGTCTACAAGACAGGATTACGAACCTGTCCGAATTTTAGAGAAACCTTGCAGCTTAGTAGTTTGTGACGCGTTGCCTGCTCGCGGGAATGGTGCAGCAGCACAGCGACAGCCTCCAGCCTCTTCCGGTAGCCAGCAGCTGCACTGCTCCTCTGTGGCATACATACCCAGCACCTGTGCTCTATATTATTGCATTATGCAGGTGGGGCTATGCTCTGGCCACTAGGGAGCAGTTGCTTCGGGCCTGGGCTCACCCCTTGGTTCGCCTGCCCGGCCTGCTGCTGGCTTGCAAGCAGCTGGGCGCTGCCCAGCCGCTTGAGCCGAGGCTGCAGCTCCCGCACAGACTAGTGCTCAACGAGGCTGGGTGCGACCTTGCGGCCCTGCTGAAAGGTGCGACGTGTCATGCTCTACGCTCAGCTGGCTGGGTAGCTTGTATGGCTGCTTCTGCAGCAGCAGATCATCTTAGCTAGTGTCAGCTAGTTGCACCTAGGTTTGAAGATTGGTAGCATGGGAGCAAGGCAGCACCCCCTTTGTGCCCCTGTGCATGACTGTGCCATGGCGCCCTGCTTGCGTTGCAGAGGGCACCGTGGTGGCTGCACTGCCACCAGCAGCAAGCCAGCACCAAAGCGGCGGCGAAGGCACTGCAGTAAAGGTTGAATGCACAGTGGGCATGCTGAGTAGGTTTCCCAGTGAGGGCTGAAGGCTGGGCCGGTGCTCTGCGCAGGGCTCCGGTGTAGGTGTGCTTTTTTGCGTAGGTGTGTTTGTTGATGGAGGCAGGCAATGCGAACGAAGAGAGGAGATATGGGTGAAATGTGCTGACAGAGCAGGATGCAGCTGTGCTCTGGGTCCTGCCTGAGTTTGATTAATCAATATTGTCACCTGTGCGCTTAAAGCTTGCAGCCACTTAGTGGACGGGCATTTAGCTTCCCCAACAGGAGGGGACTGTATTCCCACATGCAAATTTGAAAATGGGTAAGTTAATCTAGAGTCCCGCATCAACACTCGAGGCTTCAGAAACCGCACGCACTTCCCTCCCATCCCTGGACCATCCCATTTTTTTTATTATTATTTTTATTTCCCATCCCTGGACCAACTAGGCCCTAAAGATCTAGGACCAAGGTAGGGCCCTGTACGACAGGTTCACCTTCAGGACACCATATCCAATACACAAGTTGTAGACACATGCCCTAGCAAAGCATCCCACAGGAACCATGGCAGACTAAAAGTGGCTCACATTTCACTACAGATACAGAGGCCAACTAGATCAAAAGTTAGGCAAAGACCCAGAGCACAAATGCACCCAGCTCTGTCAATACAGAGCAAAAAACGCATAGAACCCTGCCATCCAAGTAAACTCCTGCCTCCTCTCAAATCACATTACAGGCCACCCTAAATAAATACAGTTTAACCCTATCTCCTCTCACAGCCTGCCACCATAACAAATGTAAGTTCGTCAAGAACTTTGCTTTGCACCACCTTCAGCTGCTGGGTGCGGTGCGAGAGGACTGACCCCCGGCTGGGGAAGTTGTTCCCCTATAGGGGAGCGAAAGAACATGCCCTGCACACTGAGTGTACATATACACACAGCACCGCTGCATAGTCTAGAGGAAGAACCCTAAAGCCACCGTGTACACAGGCCCATCAAAGGTTCCGAGGGCAGTCCGGGTAAATCTTGATCGTTATCCTCAGCAAAAACTCCTTGCCAGTCGCACTGCCCCCACACCGACTCACTCACAGTCTGATCAGGCATGGCTTGCCACTCTTTTTTGGGGTAGCCTTCTGTGGCCAAAGCCCAGCAGGGACAGCACGCCTTTCCATATTCCTATACCAAGTTCAGTTCTTACCTGCCAGCACACCTGCCCTTGGGGCATTACTATATATCCCTCCAGCACAACCGGTGCTAGCACAAGACGAGGGGTGCAAGCTGCCCTATGCAGGATACACGCTGCCACAGCGACCACACTTATAGTACCTGCAAAGTACAGGAGGGGACCCAATGTGCATAGATCCTCTCCCTCCTGGGCAGCTTAAGAGGTGCACCTTCTTTGTTGATGGTAAGGGTGGCAGGTAGTGCGAACAGTGGATGATAGGTTAACTGTACGGACAGGGCTGAACTGTTACCTTGTACTGACGACTCGCCAGCCAAGCCTTGTGCAGGGTATCTATCCAAACCTCACCTCCGCTTGCCGGTGGACTTGAAAAGTGGTACGAAACAGAAGTGGCAGCGGTTATATGTTTCGTAGAGCTGCGCGCCCTGCTGCTGGCCACAGTTTGGGCAGTTGTTGGCTTTCTGCAGGGGCTTGGTTCGATTATAGTGCCCCCAGACGAAAATGATAGGGATGAAATTCATGCTTGCTCTCCTTCAGATGCTTCAAGCCAGCAAGTTGGAGCCTGCACTCAGCAATTAGAGATCAAGCACCTGCTGGTTGAATTTGCCGTGACAGAACTTTGTCAACAGAGAACACATAGCGTCCGACATGTCGCTCCGTACCATCTCCATACCAAGATTCAGGGCTTGGCCAAGCGTTTGGCAGACGTTGCTCACCTTCTTCACAGTCCTCTATTAATAATGTAATATCAATACTACTATGAGCGACTTCACTGTTACAGGCCGGGCTGAACCTGCGAACTACGCGTTTGTGCAGGTCAAGATCCTGCTGCGCACCTGCATCTTATCCATACTCCGAAATCTTGTGATACATGCCTGCGGTTCTTGGGCATGCCACAAAGTTCTCCCCCAACCCCCCGCTCCTAACCAGCAACCCCACCCTACGCTTGCAGCGCATGCTACAGGCTCCCCTCCCCCCGCCAGCCCCAGGCGCAGACGACCCGCGCCTTCCCAAGACACCGCTCCACGAACCAGGCGACGACTACCAGCGCCGGCTCCAGACCATGCTCAACCAACCCGCCGCAGGCGGGCCACCACAGCCTCCAGCACCGCCGCCACTGCCGCCACAGCATCCAGTCAGCCACGACCCAGGCCACGCAAGCGCAAGCGCCCGGAACCTAGCCACTCAGCAAGAAAACGGGGCAGGGGTGGACCACCTCCCTACCGGGAGCCCCCATGATACACACCGTGGTCTACCTCTGGGGATAGGGCCCTTTCCGCCCATCTCATATATGCGTTGGCCTCTGTATGAGTGGGTCATTGGGGGGTTATTAGGGTTACCGATTCCTCCTTTCGGTGCAATTGTGTAGCGGTACACTTTGTACTGATCGAACTAAGTCACTCCTTGTCGAGTTTTCTTCTTCTTCTTCTCCTCTTCTCTACAATGGCCGAGCCTGGCAGGTGCTACAATCGGTCGAGCCTGGCCGTGGGCTGGCTGCAGGCGCCTTGCCTTGCAGAGGGCAGACACCGTTGCCTTGACCCCTCCTGTCAGTGACAGGCTATCACGGTCCTGTGACTCAAACCCAAGTTGTGCTGTCACATGGCCTAGAGGCATGTGACAGCGCAACCAAGGTATCTACAGACTTGTGCCTATATGGCACATATGCCGTAAGACAGTGTGCACCCCGGGGTGCCGGCACTGTCTTCTGACCCACCAGACACGTGTCAGGGTTCAGACGCAACCTCAGACAACTGCAGTGACGCAGATGCGATCACTGACCACCAGTGCTTGGGGAGCGCTTGCCGTGCGGCCGCTGGAACCGTAATCAGTGGCCAGCTCCCGCCCTGTGACTCATTGAGGTTGAGCTATTAGAGCCACCAGGCCCGTCTGCTACCACAGCCAAACGGTATGCCTGAGGTCAACTCAAACCATCGCCTACAGCAAGGCCACTAGCCTGCAGCTGCTCCCCGCCTTGCTCGAGCAAGGGCTCAACCAAGTCTTCATCCCGGTCTTGGAACCTCGCCTGTGCTTTCTCCGACTCCTTGGCAAAGTCGAAACGCAGGGCAATCAGCAGCATCAGCGCCCCCTGCGAACAGACAGAGCAGCTTGGGTTGCCGCGCACCTTGTCACTTAGCTTTACTTGCATTCTCTACCCTGTGTTGCCCCATCCACCCTTCTGATCTCATGGATTCCACTTCTGATCTCATGGAATCCAAGGTCTGCAACCCCAGCTCACAGTGAAGCCTCACTGCTGTTCCCAGCAGAGCCTTGCTCGGTTCCTTTGCAATCAATGCCTCCAGTGCAGGTGACCGCCCAGGTTAGAGGCATTGCAATCTACACCTAGCGAGGTCACCCAGGTTAAGATGCCTAGGTAATCCTTACCTGCAGCGTGTTGACAGCCACCAGCCCCCACCACAGGCCCTTGACCCCCATGTGCAGCTTGAACGCAAAGGTTGCTGCCAGGGGCAGGCCGCAGCCCCAGTAGCTGCAGATGTTTGTCACAGCACCCAGCTCCTGCTTGCCAGCACCTGAAGCAATACACCAAAGCCAACCAAGAGCAATCACAAGCTGCAGTGTGCCATGGAAGGGACCTCCGAGTTCTTTGTCATTGAAATGCTCCCCCAGGTAAGTGCCAAACTACAGGGTTTCACTCGCTAGGAGCCAGGACGTGTGGAAGCAGCCATCACATCGAATTCGAGTAGCCTTGGGCCTGTGCATCACCACCGACAGAAGCAGCACTTGCCTCTGAGCAGACCCTGAAGGACGGCATTCACGCCATCCCCCGGGAGGCTGATGGCAAAGATGGGCAGCACCGTGACCGTCAGTGACACCACCCCGGGTATGCTTGTGAACAGGTAGGGCAGCTGGTGGCGCGCTGCAAAGACCGTGACACCGCAGACTAGCTCCAGGCCCAGCGTGAGGCAGAGCGCCGTCAGCGTAGCACGCCGTGCAGAGCGTGGCCGCCCTGCCCCCAATGAGTTACTGACCTGCACATTTGTCAAAAAAAAGCATGTACACATGGGCAATGCTTGCATTCAACACCTGGCCTTGCCCCCAGATTGAGGAAGGCCCCCGGCGGCAACCCGGTGACCTAACGCCCAGGATGAACAATGTTGGCCCGCGATCCATCGAGCCACGCAGGTATCAGCACTCGCTTTAGACGGTACCCACCCTAACTGACGCCGCCATTGCCAGCCCAGTGATCATCATGTACACAACACCTGTACCAACAGACGCAGTTGGTGAGACAATACCAGGGCTATAAAAAAAGGCTATTGCAGACCAGCTGCAACAGGGGCCAGTCTGTTGCATTTCTGCTGTTCTGCACGCATGGCCACGCAGCTAGGCGGACTGCTGCCCCTGAAACTGTATTTGCAGCTGCTGCAGTGGTTGCCAGTACAGACAGCGGCAGGCTATTCTCCGTCGCCGTGTCAAGGAGAGCTTGCATGCCCAATCCCCCTACCTGACAGGTTGATTGCTATACCCATGACAGCCACGCTGACATCTGGGTCGGGCAGCCATCCACTCATAATAATCACTGCACCGCCATCAGAAAACCAGTTCCCGTGTGAAAAGCATCACGTCACCCTGGAAGCATCATGCTATACTGCAGAAGCCCCTCTCGCACTTCCTCCGCACAGCGTATGCCGCCACTGTGGGCTCCTTCACTGCTGGCGCTGTCTTGGGTGGGAGATGTTGTGCTCTCGCGCTGTGCAACAGTGTGAATGGCAACCTCCAGATGAGGCATCGTTTCCCTTTGCAGGGTACCTCCATGCCACTACATAAGAGCACAGCACGGCATGCACAGCATGGGACAGCAGTACTTTGGCCACTCCTCACCTGCCTCAAATGTCCACCACTCGCAGCATATCATAGCCACGCTGGGCAGGGCAAAGCGGAAGTAGCCGCCCCAACCCCTAAATGCCTCCAGGCTCCACCCTTTCCACGTGCTCATGGGGTGTGACCGCCTCCGCACATCCCTCACGGCTATGTAGCCGCCCAGGGCGAGGGCCATGGTCGCCTGTGGGGCCAGCATTTGAATATCAAAGCGGTTGAAGCCCCACTGAAATGCGGGTGGGGCTGGTGCCAAGGGCATACCGGCCACAAGCATTATGAGAGGACGTTGGCGGACATTGTAGATAGTCCGGAAGCATGGTGCAGGCCAGTTGCCTCATACATGTACTCAATCTGTGAGTAGCTGTTGCACCGCAGATACCAGGCTGGACTAGACACCTAACAATGAGGCCACAACCCAGTGTGCAATACATCATCCACAGTGGCACAGCCGCGCTTGCACAGATCTCATATGGCTACCTAGCTCAGCAGCCGCTGTTACCTTGATCAGGAAGCTACCACCCAAACCAGCATGGTCGGGACTCCTCAGTACCCGATTTCATACTGACCTAGCATGAGAGGCAAGTGGCCAACAAGGCACATCAACCACCTGTATTGCATCCACCGCCAGGGCAGCCCCATCGAGGCCCCATCCCAGCCTATAGATGAGCAGGTAGTTGTAGAGAGGTGCCAGCGCCAGCGCCAGCAGAGTCACAGCTGTGGCAGGGCGTACGGCTCCCTGCAACCACATGCAGAGCAAGCGTCAGGAGGTCTGCAATGCAAAGCGTGTCGAGGCAAAGAGAGCCCCAACAACCAGGGACCGTAAGGAGCAACAGGGTGTGGCAGGAGTGGCACGCAGAGGAGCCGTCAACAATGATCAGCTTGCACGGCCGCTTCATCCAGCACATGCACCACTCCAGCCATAACAAAAAAAGCAACAGCCACTCGGCCCTTATCCCGCTTGATCCATGAAACTGCGCTGACAAAAGTTCGGCGGTCGCATTGTCTTACACAAGCTGCAGAGCGGTGGTCCCCACCTGAGCCATGAGGTAGCGCTTGAACGCCTCAAACAAGCCGGTGAAGTAGAGGGCGGGGATGGCCAAGTGCAGGTACCGTGCAGCGCCCGCAGAGATTGGCCCGTTCTGCAGAGGCAAGCAGGGACCTGAAGGTCAGCTGCGAGTGCAGGTAAGAGCGCAGGTAAGAGCGCAGGTAAGGGCTAAGCAGGCGTGTGCAGGGAGAAGGCTATGCAGGCCATGCCGATGCTGCCAAAGAGCTGAGTGCAACCATGTTTTGCACCGAGCAGTGACATACCTGTGTATGATGGATGATTCAATGATGAGCTAAGTGTCAACTCTGGCTCATAGCAGCCTCACTGAGTGAGCTACCACCCACCAACCAGTATTGAGATCACCGCATCAGATCACCTTTAAACCAAAAGAAAACTGAAAAGCACCTGTCCGAGCAGCAGCAGCAACCTCTCTGCTTGGCTCCACAGCACTGCGACAGCCAGGACCAGCAGCGACGTGAGGATGATGGCCCGCTGAAGCACTACGCCTACTAGACGGTACGAGCCGGCCCCAAAGGCCTGCCTGCAAGGCAGCACAAGCTTGGGTGAGCACTGAGGGCTTGCGCTCAGGTGATCCCAGGCAAGTCCCAGCTGTTGATGGTTACACATGGCCAACGACTACAAACACAGTGCAGATCCAGAAATGTGGCATAGCACATCCTGTACCCTGACACCGCAGCAAGCAGGTTCAGGTGGTGCCTGCCTTCCACTCACCCGCAGAATGTTTCCATAGCCGCCGCAAAACCGATCAATAACTGCAAGCCAGGGGGCAGCGAACGCTGGTTCACTACCACCCAACAGGGTACGAAGGGTACAAGGGTGAAGGCAACCATTTGCATGACAATGTCAGCCATGTCCTCACCAGCTTGCTTTGCTGCCACACAGCGGGCAATGGCCGAGCAACCCAAGTCCATCAGCAGCCCTTGGGGATGCAACGCACATCGCACCTCATCCACTCACCGACAGGCCCGTGACGTTGAAGATGCTGGTCGCTAATATGGCCACGCTCAGCTCGTGCTCCCCCAGCCTACCCACAAAGCTTATGGTGATCAGGCCCAAGGCAAACCCGGTGAGGTTGGTGACCGACAGCGGCAGCGCCAGGCGCAGCACCCTGCGGTGCATGGGGATAGCAGTGTGGCAAGAGTGAACTGGAGGAAGACGCCAAGGCAGGGCAGGTGGCCCCTTCAACCTCCCTACACATGTGTGGGTTCATAGGCGTGTGGAAAGCCAGTAAGCTGTTGCACCGACAGGGGCAGGCAGTGCCAAAATCGTCGGGAAGGATCATGGCGTGGCTAGGTGCTTGCGCAATGTGACCAAGCTTCGGACGCAGCTTGCAGTATAGGACCAAGCAAACCTGCTGTCAAGACAACACCGATGCGGGCGCGTGTGCTACTGCGTGCGACCTGCGAAGTAGGAGACCGGGCAACATGTGGCTCCAACACGCAGGCAACAGCCTCCACCATGGCACACCTTGCCAGCTCCTTCTGGTAGCAGCTCCATTCATTTGCAGTGCCCTCCTGAGCCTCTCCAGCCTTCTCATCCTCCAGCAGAGGCAGGGCCATCGACCGCCGAGATAGCCCGTCAGCCAAGGACCGGCTGAACCCGGCAGCTAGCGGCGATAGCAGGGAGGCCTCGTTGCAGGCCTCTCGCCAGGAGGCCGTGCGTAGGGGGCGCAAACGGGTAGGTGTAGGTGGCTGGACGTCGGGCGAGGCGAAAGGGGTCGTACTGGTGGCGTCCTCCATGCTGCCGTCCTGGGACTGCAAGTAGGGCTGTGGGGAGGTGGCCAAGTGCCTTGCTCACAGCTCTGCCACAAGCGGCGCCTCACAGCCTGCGTGACAACAGCTATTCGATATCAGCACTCTCCCTACTGGGTGCGGTGAACCCAGGTATAGTCGGTCGACCGTCACACCGGGTACTGTGCCTCCCGCACAGACTTACTTCACTAAGGATGACTGGCGGTGCTTTGTTCAGCACATATCCGTGGCACCTTACCTCCCTCTGGGAACTGGGAAGTCAGGGGATCCAAGGGCATCATGCAGAACCCAGCCACGGATGTCTTTTGGCTAGAATTAAATAGAAATTGTGCTGTTGTGGTTTCAACCAGTCACCCTGCGATCGTGCTTCTAGTGGAGTAGTCTTAAGGGGCCCCGCCTGCGCCTCCAAAGCTTGGCCAACTTCAATTCCTGTCAGAGCAGGCATATCAATGTAACTTGCAGTGTCTTGAATGCCTACGTCTAGTGCGTCCTGTAAGATCTTATCTGGATCGGCAAGGGCCCGTGGAAGCAGCCAGGCAACGAGCCTGCATCCTCGCATGCTGCCACCTATCGCCTGACCACCCTTTGTCTCACCACACTTCCCACTTGGAAATACAGAACAATATCCAATGCGAATTGGAAAGGTGCGAGTCGCAGGTCAGGAACTGTGTGGAGACTTTATACACAAGCTCAGAGTGCAGGCAATCTGTGTGGGGCGACCATATAAAAGGCCAATGTATGTTTATTAGTATGGGTGGCAGGTAGTGCGAACCGAGAGGAGAAAGATTGAACTGTACCGACTGGGCTGGATGCCAGTATCGCTCCTGGGTCTTGCCAGATCTATTAGTAAGGGTGGCAGGTAGTGCAAACAGAAAGTGGCACCGAATTGTACTGGCAGGGCTGGATGCATTGCTTTTATTACCATGGGTCACAGGTAGTGCAAACAGGAAGTGAGAGCTGGGCTGGGCTGACAGGGCTGGTTGCAGGATGAGCTTACACAAATGTTATTTTTGCCTGCTGCTTGACG